>DWJK01000998.1:0-18594 GCA_018248815.1 Croniades pieria auraria | reverse complement strand
AATTCTGGGCTAAGAGCATTTAGGGACTTATTATAAAACGTGTTTGTCATCGACACGCTAAGAAGAAGAAGAAGATGCAATGCCGGCCTTGTACTATATTTCGTTTTAGACTTTTTTTTAAAGCGCCCCCATGTCACCACCCTTTGTATACCTTCAGTTAAAGAATTTCATGTATGAAAATACTTTTTATACATATATTTTTCCTGCTTGCTATACAAAAGTCCATTACGTTTATTTAGTAATCTTAAAGTTGTTTTTATACGTCCATTAAAAATATATCGCGTTTTTTTAAGTACATTGGTATCGTAAATGTACCACCACGTGTCATCGTGGTTTTTGGCATGAAGTATGCATGTGTGTACCAGTATATGTGTGGACATTAATCGTGACGTTTTAACGATAGCGTTACGTATAGTAATAGAGCGCCCAATAACTTTGGTCCCGTGCCAAATTCGATTCGTAACGTCGTGTCACGGCGGCCGGCGGGAGTCCCGCCGTGAGACAAATCGGTGTTACTCAGCGTCTTCTATGATTGTTTATGATGTGTTAAATTGACGTAATTGTGGTAATCATTCGTCGATTTATTCCCAAGAAACTCATTGTTTGTCGTTTTTTGTTTTCATTCCGATCTGTTCATTTGAACGAATATATTATATTAAATGTCATCTGCTATTATAGTGAAGGGAAATATGTGAATACCTTCAACGGTATTAGAGTCCTCCAAAGTGTTCTATAGGATATGTGCAGTCTGTCAATCTGTATATGATTAGTATGACAGAGTTACTCTTTAAACCTCATTACGAGAGGTATCCTTCCGTGTGAAATAAGTACCACCGTATGCTAACTAGGAGTCCGTGGTCTGTGGACTTGCAACATCATCATGGATGCCAGTCGTTTTTATTACTATTTTATTCTAATCATACATCGTCATCGTCATCAGCCTATCAGTTCAGTGTTAGACATAGGCCTCCCCCAATGAGCACCATCGCGCCTTGTCTTCGGCTTGTCGCATCCAGCCCATCATACATATTCGCGTGCTATTGAAGAGGCCTATGTCCAGCAGTGGATGGAGGTAAGGTTGAAGATGATAATGAATATGTATGTATGTATCTGAGTATATCTATTTTATACCTTTTAAGGCCTTATGTAAAGTATCTCTCGTCAAATTTGCAGGTATGTCGAGAAGAGGCAAGCCGCGTGGCCTCCCCGGCTCCAAGAGCTTCGTCACGGCGCTCAAGGGATGTCAGGACAAGTTCTTCATCGACTTTATAAGGCGGTACGGCATTTTATTATCATTGCCCTTACGATATGTCAATAGACTGAGCTATGCTCATCGAATTTTGGGTTAGTCGTAATATGTGTTGGAATAGGTCGATTAATCTTTTGTATTCCTCATTAAAACGCATAAAATATACATATAAATGTAAATATGCGATGTATTTATGTCACATTTGCATGTGGCATGTGTTTTTAATTATTATAATTTTAAATAGTAATGAGGAAGGATTCTGAACCATTTGATAGAATATTCAATTTTTTGCTTAATCTATTCCATATGGAAACCCTTTATCTGTACGAGTGGGTCGCTTGCGTTGCAAATGTCGCACTGTCATCACATGATGTATTATTAGTCTCTACATAAGCGAGTATAAATCTTTTTCTCCTATGAAGCGATACATGTTGACTTTAGTTCCGGTGTAACGTATAGAATAGCTATATACAGAGATATCACAACGTAAATCTCCAAGGATTTAACATGTCTGTGACAGTCATCGAACTGCCTTTTAAGTCTATTCGAGATTTTAAAAATGTGCTGATTAGAGATGTTGAACCTCTGGGTTTAGTGTTGCCGTGGCTGAGTCCGTCGTGAAGTCGCGTTTTATCCAAGTTCAAGTTTAAATAAGTTCACCGTACAAGCTTCGGCTACAGCGACCAAATACTGAGTTCCCACGTGATAAATGTTGGTGTGCGTGACCGGTGCGCAGATGCCTGGAGTGGGAGCCGGAGAAGCGGCTGACGCCGAGCCAGGCGCTGCGGCACGCGTGGCTGCGGCGCCGCCTGCCGCGCCCGCCGCACGACGACGAGCCCGCGCCCGCGCCCAACCACGTTAGTATAGCGCACCACGCCAAACGACACGCCCCGCCCGCCTGCACTGACAAATAGGTCGGTTTCGTTACGCTTCTTATACCTTTCCGTTTATTTTTATTATTTATTATTCCTTTTATGTTGTATGTGCCATTGGACAATGAAACACCGTATAGGTACACGCCCCGTGAGCGCTAGCGCCATCTGTGCGGCACTAGCTCAGATGGAGTTTTCTATCGACTCCGGGCTGGCAATAATAGGTTATGTTTTGTTAATGTTTCTGTTTGTTTATTTTTTGTTAATACATTTCGATTTAGAATCGGAAAGTTTCTAATTGGTTGCAAATTGTACATATTTTGGGCTGTATTATAATGTGAGAGCCGAGGATTTCATTAGGGGCTATATATTTTATTTTGACACGTCGGGTCTACAAGAATATAAATATTTGGAACTCGGTGGTCTTTGCCTACCCTGTAGAGAACCTGACTTGTCAATAAAATACCTTATTTTACCTAGTCTAATTTACTATACATTGGATTATCTAACCAATAGTGCATATGAGTATCTTATTCATAAGTTCAAAGTCATTAACTTGTGCTAAATATCATATACGTAGGTACTTAGATAAATATGGATTAACGGAACATACACACGGGAAGAAGATCAAATTATGTATCTAATTTAAATTTTCATTTTACACTATTTTGATTTTGTTGCAATTTAATTTAGATTTCGTAACAGTGAAACATTACTCAAAAAAAATTATTCTTAGAATTACTTATCTACTTACTTATATACTTACTTATATACTTAATTATATACTTAATTACTTATATAATTACTTATATACTTACTTATATTTATAATTACTATTCATCTATTGGGTGTTAATAATTTTATTATAGTCAAAAAAAAAAAGCGTTTCATTTTTTTATTAAAACATTTTTCTTAATAACACACAAAATGAACACACTGCCAGATTGGTTTAAATTCATTTAAACCAATCTGGCAGTGTGTTCTCGCTTCTTTCTTATATAGACTCGCTTCAGCGAGTCTATAAGAAAGTTTTTTGATTAGACGTTTCTACCGGCCCTAGGAGACTTCCAACATGCATCTCCTAGCCCCACGATAAGATCACATGAATAGTATCAAATGATCCACCGTGTGATCATCTAGACTACAGATAAATACGCAGTTTTAAACCCATGAGATAATAAGAAGGAATATAAAATACACTCGTTACATTCGTTAAGAAAGGCTCTTACGCGAATTTTAGAAAAAAAATTTAAGTCTGTCTTTCTGTGACAAAATTGTCTGTTACGAAATCTAGATTTAGACAAATCACTCATATAACTCGCTTTTCCATCGTAACATATTACCATCCAATTCATATAGTTAAAATAAACACATATAATTTTTATTTAAAGCTTTAAATGTATTTTATCATTTTATTGTAATATTGCGCTTAATATTGACTATTTTTATATTATATGGCATTTCTAATACATCATTGTTCAATGAATGAAATGACTAATGATATACATAAATATTCTATAAAAAGTACATCACCACTTCGCTTCTAGAATCGTTTCAATATTTTTAACATTATTATTCGATTGTCGCATATAACTATAGATATATCATTGATTAGTTTAATTTTAAGTCACGTTTTTGTTCATTTTTAAATGAGTTACAATTGTTCGTTTTTAATTTATTTTGTGACATATGAATATATCGCTTGTGACTAGAGTGCAATATCACAAAAAACACTGTCTTTCAGGAAACAGTTTAGAAAGTTTGAAATCGCAATTATTCTATAACTATTATAAAATGTATGGCTTATAGACTATTCTACGATACATTTAAACTATTACAATAGTCATAGCATAATTATGATTTCAAACTTCCCGAACGGTTATCTGAAAGAGTGTTTTTGACATGTTACACTCTAGTCGCAAATGAGCGATATATGAGCTTTGACTCTTGTTTGCTGATGTAGTTATACACTGAGCATTTTTTTATCTGCATACTCCGTGTACAAGTATTATACATGCGTAGATAGTCGCTTCTTTAAGCCTATAGCTTTTCCGTTGTTAGCGGACTCGTTACAATAATCATATATTTTACATTATATCTATCCAACAATGTGCCGTTTTGTGTTTAAACGCTATGCATTTTGATTCTAAGTTGTTCATTCGCCTATTATTTGGGTAATTAATATTTAAAAAATGTTGCCATTGTTTATATGTAAAATGTCTTGTTTTAGCTATCATTTAAGTGTTATTTCATTTTAATTCTAGCATTTATAACTAAACCATGGTCATACATAATACGCAAATGTTAGATTTATTGAATGAGTGAGTGGGAATGAGTGAGTAAGTGAATGAACGAATGAGTGAGTAAGTATACTTTTCTTGTAGGAATAATTTGAATTCTATAAATTTACATTAGTCGCTGTGTTATTTCTATCTTATGACAATTTTCGGAAACATCGGACGCTGCCGAACATCCGAGTATTTTCCTCAATGATGTCATCTAATGATATGTATCTATTATGTATGTAGGTGTGTACACGGGTAAGAGATATACAAGTGTCAAGATGCGGGAAGAATGATGTTAAACATATGAGACCGAGAGACATTTTCCTGTATGTAATTATCGAGAGAAGTTAGGTTAGCATTCTAACAGTATATAGTAAATGGTGTCATATATTATGTATAATGTAGCATAAGAGTGTAGAATAATACGGAGTCAAATTCTTGTATCATCGTAACATTTGTTCGCGATGTTCCGATTTGCGGACGTCACCCAAATGATGAGTGGTTCTAGATATAGGTTGATCGTTATATATTTGTTTTTAGTTTGAAATTCAAACACATTTTCCTCCATTTTCTCCCATACCTTCAAGACGTAGCGTAACTTCAATACAAATTAAGTATTTTATGAATAATTGTATTTGGTTTCAAAAGGTTTTGTTGAGTTTGTAAGGGTCTCTTAATATTTAGTGTCTTAAATTTTCACTATTAGTGGATTACGTAGCTTAAACAGGATATTAGAGGATAATTTTTTTAGGATTAATTCCCAGGCTTGTCGCTGAAACAAATTTGATTGACCTAAATTAAGTATATTTTAGGGAATCAACCGACTATGTTTACGTGTAATAGCTGTAGAATTATTTCTACTATACTAAGTATTTGTTTTTCGAGTGGTTACTGTGCAACAACAACTTCTTACTCGTAATAGTTGCAGAAGTATGGGGTAGATGTTGCATATACATTTTTAAAATCTCCCAATTTAGCTACCCACTCTATAAATCAATTATAGGCACACCGGCCTAGGCTTTCTGCGCAGAGGTTTCCAGGTTCACTCCGAGGAGCGAACATAAAAATGATGTTTCGATGTGCATACATACGTGGTGTGAGTGTGGAGCAGTGGGCAGCGCGCTGAGCGTGCACGTGTTGCAGGCGGGCGGCGCGGCGAGCGGCGCGGCGGGCGGCGCGGCGGGCGGCGCGGCGGGCGCGCGCGGCGGCTCGCTGCGCACGCCGCTGGCGCGCACACCCGTCACCTTCAACGCCTCGCAAGTCGCCAGTGAGTCGCGCTAGCTTCGTCACGCTTGCCGTATCTGTCTTTGTCTTACGCCTAAATATGGTTCAGTACGAATTGTATACGAGATATTGGAAGTAACCTAGGACGAAGTAGGGGCATAGTATACCTACTCGTTTTGATGTTTTATTTTTATTTGGCCCTTAGCTCAATGATAAGACTGTATTGTGTTGATTAATATGAAGCATTGACATTAATTGCTGCGTATCCTGACCACGAGCGAGATGCTTACTCGAACCGGGTCGAACGAACCCAGCCGAGATACCGTCTTGTAAACATAAGTATACAGGAACATCAAATTGTATCGTCTTTCCCTAAGCTAGTAAGTACATGTAAAATCGTTTGATACTAAAAAACGTTATCTAACATATTTCAGAAGCAAAACTTCAAGCGGCCCTCTCGGAGGAGGGCAGCGCGGGTTCGGGTTCGGTAGGCAGTGGGGGTAGCGTGGGGGTGGGCAGTGGTGGCGTGGGCGTGGGCTCCCGCTACTGGGCGGGCGGCAAGCTCCCGCACCTGCCCGCGCCCTCCTAGCGCCCGCCGTCCGCGCGCCGCCTCGCTAAGGTAACTATTTTTCTCTCCTCTTCTTTAAATTTAATTTCAGTTAAGAACCATGTAAAACTTAATCGTTTAGTCAACGAATCGATTAACTCGTAGCTATATTTTGCATTCAGTCGAAACGGTAAACAGACCCTAATGTCGACACCGATCTAATCGAAATAATACTGACTTCAAAAAAAAATATTGGTTATAAATAAGTGTGACGTCTCGTAGTGTATGTAAGAGAGTAAGGGCGGAGTGTGCCGCAGGTGTCGTCCCTGGAGGCGCCGCGGCGCGCGGGCATGGCGGGCGCGCGGCTGGAGCTGGAGCGGCGCTCGCTGGACCTGGAGCACGAGCTGCGCCGCGACCGCGACTCCGACGGCTCGCTCGACGACCGCGACCACCGCGTGTGACCGCGCCGCCCCCCGCGCGCCCCCCGCACCGCCCTCGCGCCACCCTCGCGCCACCCTCGCGCCGCACTGCTGCTGCAGCGCAAAACTCGAACGTCTTCGGAACGACCGCACTGTGAACATTGTGCTCGGAGAGACCACTGAGGAATTATGATGAACCCATTAATATATCCAGTTGTCCCCACGTTTCATAAAATACTGCGGAACGCCCTGTCGATGTGCCCCGATAGCGTGCCGATAAAACAGAGGAGTCCCATCACTATTGGGACTCTCGACAAATTATATCAAGACGTATCAGGAGGCGCCTTGAGCCCGTTAATCATTCTTCTGAACCAACCGCCTCCTTAACTAGAGTAGGATACAGAAATAGAAGTATACGAATGTACCCTGCAGCTTCTGCTTCTCTCTTCCATACAGCGTCACAGAGAAAAATAGTTCAGTCATCAAAGAAAATGTTACTAAAAGACTTCCTATAAAGTAAAATTACGTAACACGAGTGACAACTATGAAACGTTTCTACTAAGTATAGAGAAGGGCTTACTAGAATGATTACTGGAGATAGAAGTGGGTTCAAATCGAGTGTGGTGTCTTCATTGTGTGGAGGAAAACCTTCAACAACGTTGTGGTGTGAGTGCGTGACAGTGTGCATGAACCTTTACCTCTCTCGCTGCCTTATCGTAAACTTCACGAGGACTGATTCGTCAATAGTAATTGATTGCTTGAATATGTACTGTGTATTTAATATTGATCGTTGGTTTGTATAGTACAATTTATGTACCAATTTTTACCTCTGCGACCATGTATGATATGTCTATTATTTAAATTTTTTCAACACATAAGCAATAATTTACCAACTTAGTGTTACCGGTCGTATTTTTAATGTATAATATCGTATTTGATTCTCTCCAATCGGCACAGTGCACAAGAAACCGACCACGTACACAAAATACTGTGTCCTTTGGACAGAATCAAACATTTGTAAATGACCTTGAACCCTACACTCTGTAATCCTAAAGTTCCTAAGCGGTCCTTCGGGATCCGACAGTCGACGCTAAGGCAGCGAGGGAGGCCCGCGTTATATAAATATATTTTCGCTTGGCGGCGAGCGTCCATCCAAAACTAGTGCATAGCGGCATAATTGATCTCAATAAATAAAATAAAAAGACTACAAGCGTATAAGTTAATACGGACTTCTAGTGGAATTGTGCGAGTAAACCTAACGTGTTTTCATGTTTTGTATGTAATATACATGTAACGTAAGCGTAAGGACGTTGTGAGAGTCGACTGTGTCGGTGTTAGCGCCTGCTGAGTCTGCTAGTGTTTAGGGACCCCGACCACTGTTTAAGGGATAACTTTGATCATTTTACCGAAAACGACTTGTAATGTTTCGAGAGTTGAATTTTTTCTATGTTAATTGTTTTTTTTTGTAACAGACTCCGCCCACGGCCGCATACGGCTCTGCGGACGTGACGTAGCGAACACATTCGTAGAATCTTGCAGCGATCGACACAAGATTTTAACTGAATTGTCAGACACGCCGATCGGACGCCATCGGAGCGCGCTCGAACCGGAGTCGCGTGCGAGCGACACTTTCTTTCATTTATCTCTCTCTCTTAGTATCTCGTGATAAGGTGAACGAAAAATTCTCTCTCGAAATCGTAGAATATAAACGAACTATTAAATGTGTGTGATTAAGCGTAACGATTTTTCTACAAAATCAATTGTCATTTTTTATAATTATAATTTTTATGATTCGACTATAAGTTTGTTCATGTAATTAGTTAATGTTGTGGGTGGCGCTCGGCGGGCGCTGGCGGGCCGCAGTGGCCACTGGCCCCCGCCACTGACCGCCGGGCGTTACCAATTTCTCTCAAGTGATATAGTGACGTTCTCGTAACGAAATGGTGACCTTATAATCGGAATTCTTAAAGGATATAAGGGTAGTTAGTGACAAGGCCTTCTAAGCTAGTTAAGCAGCTAAGCTATATGCGAGTTTTTTTTAGTTTTTTTTTTTCGGTGAATATAGTATAGTTGATGCGTTGATATGGTTTTTAGGAGTTGAGTTGATAGCGCCCTCCGCATGTATCTGGGCACCAGTAGACGATAATATCAACTCTGTATTCTGGCCATAGTGTATATGGAGGAGTTACAATGTATTGTGTAGTTCTTGTTAAGTACAGATTTTTTTCCTAAGCCAACATTTTTTTTCCCTTCGCTTTACTACTTAGCCTCCACGTTCCGTTTTTTAAGGTTTAACAGTGTATCGTCGAATATATTAAAGGCACGTGTCGCGGAAGCGGCGGTACCTAACGTGCAATAGTTCACACTCGTGTCGAACTACACCCGTGTCTCTGTGCAATATGTCTGACACGAGAATCACTCGATTTGTCTTCCCGATATATTAAATGTAAAAGTATACAAAGGCCTATTATTATTATTATTATATTATTACCTATGTATAATCGACGGTTGCATTTTGTTTTTTTTTTACTTCGATTAGTTTTTAACGATTTATTTTATTGCGTTTCGGTGTACGTACGTATGCGTGTACGTATATATGCATGTATGTATGTGATTACATAACAATGAACAAAAGAAATGCACATAGACTGCGGTTGTATCGTTGCGACGTCTCTCACGTTGCTCTCGCGTCTGCACTCACTAATTGTATACTATCATCGAGTTCAAACAGTTGGGGCAGGTAACATTTGAAATCGGGCGAATGCACAAATATAGGTGCGATTAGATTTTTTTTTCTTTTTATAAGTCGCCGACGCCGATCCAAGATGTACGTACGATGATGCCAAGTAGTTTTAAAGGATTATTATATTGTATAGGAAGTCGTTCGTATCATAGTTTCATCGTTCGTTTTATACGTGCGTGTTTCTGGCTTTATATAACATGAACGTTACATGCCTTCATGAAGTCCAAGGTACACCGATTACTGTCATAGTCTCTTTCAGCAAGTTTCGATTTGATTGATTCCTATCTTGAGAGTGAGAAGTGTAATATTTTCACATCGTGATGGTAGTTGCGTTTCACAACATGATGTGTGCGCGCGCAGTGACGTGAGCGGACGTAAACAGCAAGTAATTTTATTCTTTGACAGTATCTCACTATACTCAAAGTAGCATTTTATAATATTGGCTAATCGTATTAAGTTGACTGTGTTTCGATTATTATTATTATTATGCTCAATAGTTTAATTGTCGTAGTCGTCTGTCCGTTCGTCTAGTTGTGTGCGGACGCCACTACAGCGGCATTAGAATATTTTTTTACCCGACTAGCGGTTTAAGGTATTTAGTCAATTATTGTATAGCTTGTGTTCTCTTACGTTGTATTCGTGAGGGCTGAGACGAGTCAATATACACTTCAGCCTGTCGATTTTAAACCCATACCGAATTTTCTATCGATTAAGCGTCTCACTGTAACACGATGCATAAATAGTTCAATTGTCCTCGATAGAAAAATGGACGGTTATTCGATAGGAAATCTGTGGGGGTCGTCAATTGTGATAGTTAAACATGATCATGTTTCGAATGTAATTGTTTTGATTCATTGTTGCCGCGCGCGGCAGCCGTCTCGCTCGCGCGCAGCGGCCGCGCGGCAGCCGTCTCGCTCGCGCGCGGCCGCCTCTGGCCAATGATCAGTATTATGTAATCGTTTCGTTTCACGCGTCTCTCAAGCATACTGCCAAGTACATTTTTCATTATTATGTAAGTATCATTTGCTATGAACAGATACGTATAGCAGACGCTCTAGTTACTATTATTATTAGCTTTCGTGGACCGCTGCATTTCTCTTTATACCTAGTTATTTTGTGAAATATTGTGTTCTCATTTTTGTATGTATAGCTGGTGTTTCACGTCTTGGAAACTCGTAGCGACAATGTGAATACTATACAATTTAAATAAATGAATTATATAAATAATGATTTCGAGTTTTATTTTTATTGCTGATGTTTTCTGAAGGAAATTCTGCTAGCCAGAAAAGTTGGGTAAGTCCATCAACTTGATTCTTACGACCACGGATACATGTTATCTACTAAAGGATTAGTCCTTCAAGATATCAAAACGAATTTATCATACAATTGAGAAGCACAAATTTTACAATATTACGTACATTTATAATATACTAGAAGTTTAGAGAAAAGAGAAAACATTCTCAAAGAAACTACTACTAACTGCGAAAATATCCCCAGTTCATTACGGGACTTTGATACGTTGTATTTTAAGGGCCTCGTATGTGTATTGTGCAATAAAAATCTTATAAGTAATACATGTTGAGGAACAGAGAAGTAACCTGAAGATTATCCCTCGGCTGTACAGGCTTTAGTGTCAGTTTAATAACATTTTAATAACACTATTCTTTAGTATTAATTGCTACTTAATACAAAACTTAGTATTAATAGATCGAGTAGTTGCAAGCGCGACTACCGGTCGAGTGGTCTTGGGTTTGATTCCCGGGTCGAGTACTATTGAATTTTTATATCTTGAAATGTTTAGTAGTAGATCGGAATCTGGATTTGTGATCGGTGTATGGCAATAGACTTACCTCATATTCCATATTGACACGGAAACATAACTATCGATACGTGGGAGTTTACTACAATCTTCTGTCCACCTCTGAAGCGACCACTTAGGGAGGAAGGGAAGGGACTTGGTATAAGTAATAACTTATGTTAAAAAATAGTTACTATAAGGATCTTACTCGAGGCTGCATAAAGACACATCGCTACTCCTGTGGACTGCGTTGGCTGGGCACTTATAGCCACACCATTTAGAACGAAACGCAGATTGTTTTAACCACAATCTTTTCGCAAGTACCGTTGGTTTCCTGGCGAACCGTATACAAGTTTTACTGGTCTCTGATTTTGATTCAACATGAGTGGAAGTTTTTTTATTACTGAAAACGTCTATCCTAATACAAACACGAGTTATTAGTTATGTTGCTATTTAAGGTAAGTTATAATATACAATGATGCATGGTTTCTTCCAGAGGAAGGCTCAAAATAAACATTCGTGAAACTTGTTATAGAAAATCTAGGTTTTATTAAATACAAGTACTTATACTTAATAAAAGTTCTCACAACCGCCTACCACAAATTTTGCTTTTTCATATCCTACTTTGTAACCATCAATAATAATCTATCTCGATAGCTTGATCAATAGATAAGATAAGGGCTGATAAAAAAGCCAGAAGTTTCCGAAACTGTGCGTGTTTGCAGAGAATCATGAACGTAGAAGATGCGTATCAGGTCCGTAAAAATAGAAACAGCATTCGATGCTGTCTGCCTACCGAAGCATAAACGACATAATAATAATGACACCTACAGTAATTTCATTTTCACCTACCTACAGTAATTTAATTTTGGCAGCGATTTACGCTGTTTTATTTTATTTACCTTAAACTTAATATTCAGTTAGCAACCGGTTATTAACCGTACCGCGCATTACTCACCCCTCAGTTATTAATAATTTTGTTAATCAGATTACGAAATGCAGATTTTAGTATTAAATTTATCTTTTATCTAGTTAATTAACTCAGTTACCGTCGAACTGGTATAATAAAAATGGCTCCCTGGTCCACATTTCATTTTTATTTATCACATCTTTTAGCTCTTTTTTAAAATTCTGGAAGGCTTGTGAAGTCTTCCCAACTTAGTATTGATAATAGTCTAAAGCCTACGATACAGGACGTAACTCTGCTCTAACTAAATGTTTTGTAGGCATCTGTCGTTTTATCTATCCAACCTTCTTGCCTTCTCTATTGTCATTCTCAAGTCATTGTTTTTGAACGTACTGGAATCGTATTTTACCAAATCCATATTTTTACTCACCAGTACGTCGTTGAACTCATGCACATTCTTCGTCTTACGCTCTTCTGATGTTACTTCTGATTTTTTTTTTCTGAATTTATAATTTGATGAATTTTCAAGTTGGCGCTAACAATGTGTATTTTTAATCTTATGTACGAATAATCTGGTTGTCTCAACATTAAAATGGCATTTTGATTCTCTCTCGAGCTAGTTGCTGCTTTAACTGTTTTTAATAGCTCCGTTTTCTGAATTTATTTAAATACATTTTAGTCATAATTTATTTTAATATTTCACATTAGTACTTGGCATTGTTGTTATTTCATGTAATAACACAATTAAAAATAAAGCACAGGTCATTCCGAAGCGCGAAATAGAAATAAATTGGAATACTAAAGTTTAAAGAATGTGTCATTAATTTAATACGTCGCCATTTTGTGAAGCCGTCTCGGCATACAGTTCCGTTTTGACACTCAGATGTCATTGATCGTTAAAATAGAAAAGACGTATGTCACCGATCTGAATTTATTACAGTTATGCCTTCTTGCGTGGTTCCAACGTGTCAAAATGCGACTGGACATAATAACAAAAAACAGGGAATCACATTTCACAAGTAAGTACACTAATACGTTTGTATAATTGTATCTTGATGACTTGTGAGCAAACTCCTTTCGTTGAATCGCAATTATGTCTAACAGTACATATGACAGTCATGATAAAATGTTGCCAGTAAGAGTTCTAAAATTTACCAAACTTTATTTATACAATCTAATTTGAACGTTTAACATACGTAATAACTTGTTAGTTACATTTAGAATTTCGTCATTGTTTTTAATTCATTCGGTTTCTTTCTGTCCTGGAATGGTACTTTCTAAAGTAGAAAATGCCCGGAGAGTATTTGCGACAATTGGAAGGTTAGACAAATGTCGCTTGTCCATCTCTCAAGAACAGTTTCGACACTCACTCCTGCTAGTAGTCCAATATATAGTAATGTCATCTCCGAAAACCCCGCATATTGCTACAGACAACGGTTTTAAACCGCAGATAAGGTACAAAGGCAGTAAATAACTAAGAACTGAATGGAATTTATATTACAGATTCCCTGCGGATGATCTGAGAAAAGACATATGGACAAAGATTATTCAAAACACAAGACTAAACGAGCATTGGAAACCTTCAAAAGTCAGTGTTGTGTGCTCTTACCATTTCAGTAAAGAGGACATGTATTTTACTAAGAAGGGTTTGAAAAGGTTACGCCTGGAAGCAGTCCCGTCAAATGTAATTTGTTACATATTTCTTAAATTAAAAATCTTTCTTTATTAATGATCTCTTACACCATATTAAACATTAAACATGACATACTTTAATTACAGAATATGGTGTTTGGATCTGAATTATGCACTGTAACAAAAAAAATATTAACTGAGAGGTTAACATCAAAAAGTGTACGTATTTTTTATTTGTTTCCGATAATTAAAATAACAATTCCCTTAATTAACAAGTGTTTTTAGGTACCGAAATTGGATTTGCTAACTAAACAGGATGCTGAAAGAACGCATTTAACCAAGTCGTGTTCGGATTCTTCCAAAATATTACAACTAAAATCCGATTTATGCCGCATAACGGCATACTGTCATAAGTACACTAAGAAAATTAAAATGTTGCAGAGAAAGAACATCCGGCTTGCGAAAAAGAATCACACTTTTAAAAATGCTTTAAATAAAATACAGAATAATCACTTGAGTGAGGACGATATTTCAGAACTGCTTTCTCAAAAAACTCTGACCGCCAAGGCTCTCAACAATATTAAAGAGAAGTGTTCTGCAACTTCTGTAGTCGAAATGAGTACCCGATAGTAATCGGAAGTTTTATTATAAAATTTGTGAATATTTTTTTATAGATATAGTGATTTGGATGTCCTACATGTGGGAAGAATAACAGCTGATTTTTTCCTTAAATTTGGATATAAAATCATTGGACGGTAATATTGTTTCAAATGCTTTTTTTTTTCAAGTGATGGGTTATAATGTCAGTAAACCGTATTCATTCGTCTTAAGTATTTGAACTTATAGATTAGTCAGAGACTTATTAAGTTAAATTTATTAAGTATATTATAAACATATGTATCTACTACGTAATAATTATAAAAATTAAAAGTATAATCGAATTTTAGTTGTTAATAATTTTAATTGTTGTTCTCTTATATTCCTAGTCTGATATCTAAGTCTTGCAACTGGTCAAGGGCAAAGCATGACAGTGTACAATTACCGTAACGACATTTATTATATTGTACCACAAATGAAAACTGCAACTGCAACATTACCATTTTTAAATTCCTCCATTGTTCACAGTTTTACTCTAACTTTATATCTAAAGTTGTGACAGTAGCGTTAATACCTAATGTTTATCGCATTCCAGACTTTGCATTCGTTGCATTGTTATAGGATAGTTTCATTTTTTAGAAAATTCCTTTTTTTTACTTTAACAAAATAAAATATTTTGAGGTAGCTACTTCAATTATCTTATTTAACTCGCTCGCTGATTGTTCGTGCACACACACGGCTGTGACTCCAAGGACGGTTACGGGATAATCTGTCGCTGATCGGTTAAAAATATAGGTCATACAATGGTTCATCATCATCATCAGCGACCTGCGCTAGTTATGATTAGAGAATCGTATTATAATTAGAGTAATGTAAGCTGTTCACTATCACCTAGGATTGACTGAGAGAGAATACCTTTGTCTTTAGGCATTAAGTACGCGTTTGTATACTTTAGCTTAAAGCGTTGGCAAGAATAAATAAATAAAGAAATAATTGTAAGCAAATGTGATTTATCATTAAATTCTCCGAAAGTTACAAAACGCATATCCATCTTTATATTTTGATCAACTATGGCCTTAACCTTTGTCAATCTGATAGAATACCAGTGTTTAAAAGTCGAAAGTTATTGACGCTGATAACGAAGTTATTTCCTTGCCGCTTTTAAGTCTTCTTACAAAATAATAAAAATAATAATAATCGACCCATTTGTCATTCCACTGTTGGAATACGGGTCTCCTCTCATATTGCTTCTTACAAAGTAATATTATCATAACAATTTTTCAAAGCCGCCCACCTATTTACCGGTGCTAACTAAATTAATACCTTTTCTACTTTAATGTGCCAGCCATCACAAACATCACGTCGGAATACTATGAAACCGCGTTTCAAGCATTAAGAAAGAAAGGATAATGTCTGTAAGTACTCTGTATTGCACAGGTACTTTTCAGTTTCAAGGTGTTTTTATGCGTCATTGTTAAAATGTATGTAACCACATTTATCACGTTTTTAATCATAATTGTTTGTCAACGTATTATGTATCAAAACGAAAGAAGTCAAAAAAACCTGACATCTCATCTGTATCACCTTGAAGGGGTAGGGACATGAGTATAGTATACTTTCAGGTTTCACTACTTACCTTAACGTCCCACATTGAATAGGTGGTCAAGATTTTTATTCTTTTTCGGCACTTACACAAAATATTTCAAAAAACGTAACATCACGACTGTTATCCCCGAAGAGGCAGAGGAGTGTAGAACACTCCCACGTTTCGCCAGTTACGTTTACGTCCCACTATGGAATAGGTGGTGAGCTTATTGCCATGTACCGGGCACAAATCCAATAGCAAGTGATATTTAAACTTAAAACGCACATTTTTAAGAGGTGCGCGTTAGGATTTGGACCCGGTCTCCCGAAGTGAGAGGTCGATTTTCAAACCACAATGCTATCACTGCTTCAAATATTTCAATAATTAAAATATTTCAAAACTACTAATTATCTTGAAATCATTTCTAATGGGTTGACATAGTCTTCATACCTTAGGTAGCTAGCTATTTTGTTAATGAATTATCAAAAATTAACATAAGAACATGTATTTGGTTCCCCGGATATGTCCACCGTTACTTCTACAGTGTATTGCCGATATCGTTACATCTGTCACAATAATATTATAATATAAATATATATAATGTATTTGGTAACTGCGTAAACAGATCATACCATTTTTTGGTTCCATTTAACTCAAAGCAAATTCCTGCGATGTAACTTCCGTTGTTGTATTTTAAACCGAAAATATTATCTCGAATTTTTTAGAGTCAATGTGAGACCGTAACTCTTTAGTAAAAAACATGTGTATAGATAAGTGTGAGTGTAAAACAGCTGAAATCTGTATTATTTGCACGAAATATATCGAGTTTATCACCTTTGTATTGCAACATTTACCACGAAACTCGTTTATCGGTAGCCTCCTGCGGTTGCAGGTGATCACAGTGCCACTATCGAACCGTCCGCCATTAACATCTGACAACTGACTTGTTTCGCGCCAAAACGCGCCGCGCGCCGCCAATCGCGAGTTTCTTTTTTATAGTTAAATTGTGAATGGTTTATGATTCTGTGACCGGCAGTAACTTATTTAAGGTATGTTATTTATACAATCTACCATACACTTACTCAAATTTGATTTTCAGCCTCTTTATAGTAATTTGAGAAAATATTTTATATAATTCTAATCGTTCGTGATTTTCAGTGAAATTCTCTTTGAATGGCAGGTACCTAATTGGTTTTTTTAAGGACAAAAAAACAATGGTAAACCTGCTATTGTTAGCTAATGAAGTGTACAGCTATTGAAACATTGGAATATTTCAGTTGGCGTACAGTAATAATCTTATAGCTCTACTCAACCTAAGTCTTGAATTAATATCAATATTTACAATCGTCCAGTTGAAAAAATAGTAAAGTAAAAATAAGGCTTTCATTTAAAAAATTACTTGGAGTAGACATTTCAATATGTTATTCGACGACACCGAACACGTAATTTTATAGGCGTCTCTTTAACCTTAACTATGCTAGTAAAAATCGTTTTACTATCTTAACACATTTTTTTACTGGTAATAATATTTTGTGTCAGACATAAGTACCACAATTTTACCAGACTACATTGACAGACAAATATATTTAGCTTGCTTAACCGCCTTTTTTTATTAACTAACAGGATCAATTTTGACAAACAAATTATCGTCCGACTGTTACGAGTATTTTTTTAAGTGTATTATAATTATATCCGCTATACTAATAATTTTTGTTTCAAGATATATAACAATTTTATTAAAATTTATAATGAATGTGATTATGCAGATTTATGTAAGTGGTAATAAATACATGCGCCGGCATAACATAAACAATATGTATGTCAAGTTAACTCACAGCTCTTGGATGGATGAGTTTTCGTGATTTTAGGTCATAAAAGTTCTGGCATATTTTATTCGGAATCAAACCTTTAGACAGACGGGCTAACTGGAATATGTACAAGGTCGTCCACAGTTACAGGCAGATATCATCAGCTGAGTACGACGTTTTTATATGACTATCTTACTTAATTCATGGTAGACATTGTCTGATCACGCAAGGAAGACAATCGTTTAACAAATTAAAATTTCGATCTATTTTTAACATGATTGCCGTGGATAATGGTAACAGGGGAGCGTACATAGATACGTTTCAAATAGTTTTAAATGGTCAATTAGATATCAGTGTTGTATACTTGCATACTATAAAGACAGGTATTGTCCCCCACACGAACACGAATCATACAATAGATTTAATATATCCTGTACGAATTTCAACACCTTTAATTTAATGCAGTTTACTTTCGGTTCATATGCAATATATAGCGGACCGTTAAACTTGCAATATGATGTTTATCTTAATTTGAACCGTTTATACATATAGGTATAACTACTATCTTGAGGCGGAATAAACTATATTAAATTGACGATTTATTTTTAAGCTGAATGTATGTAACATTAAATATATTTTCATTGTTAATGCATTCAAATGTTAATAAAGAAACTCTGAAGCGCTGATACGCAGCAGGCTTCTCTGTCTCCAATAACACTGCAAGGACTTTTGATACACGACAGGAATATATGTAGATGAATAGAAAGCAATTTTGCAAGGACATCCTGAACACCGTTAGACCGACGACCTTAAAAAGGCAGGTGGTAGCGGCTGGATGAGATCTGCGGAGGGTCGGGTGTTGTGGCACACCTTGGGAAAGGCCTATGTCCAGCAGTGGAAGGGTAAAGGCTGATATGATGATGGTCCT
>DWJK01000997.1:0-18597 GCA_018248815.1 Croniades pieria auraria | reverse complement strand
TACACACATACATATAATAATATTAAAATGCAACATACATAAATAGCGATATGATAAATAAACTAAACAATAGATATAATGATTTTAATAATGACGTATATTATTAATATAACTACAATTTCATTAGGTATTAAGAGTACTACATTTTCAAATAATACGAATACGAATTTTCTTATCGACTCTTATTTTGTATGTATAAAATTGTTTTTTGATTGATAATAGTTGATTTAATTGATAATTTTCTTGTCTCTTTCTTATCGACTCTTATTTTGTATAAAATTGATTATTTGATTGATAATAGTATTCACTTTTCTTCTCTATTACAAATTAACGGTCATTTTTACACCTGCACAGGTTTTAATAATTGAGAGAAAAGCCGTTAAAGTGAGACTTGTAGAAAATAACGCGGTAGTTTCGATGCGGTATAACACAAATAATGTATTAATAAAACCCACAACACAAGATCAAGACCAGGTCAATCTATGAAATGAAACCTAGAACGTTTTCGTGCAAATAAAATTTAGTAGACAAATTTAATAGAAAGACTTGTTTCACCTTTGATAATATATGAAAAGTTAATTAATAAAACAATATTAACTCAATCATTAAAGCCAGTTAATATTGCGTTAGGCACGCTCAAGCGATTTTTAAACTTGTTCAAAGTTTCAAAGCAGGAAATAAATATATATTCAACAATTAAAGATTTCCATTGATGTCCACTGCAACTTCTGCTGAGTTCTGAAGACAAATTGGATTTTCAACTTTGAGAAGGGTCGGTGTAACTTGACAAGACACTTTCTAGGAGACTGTTCATGGACGAAAAGGGGCACTTCTTTTTTAGTTCAAGCAGGAAATATTAAAATAAACTACGTTAGTTGGTGTTCATAATATTTGCAAAAAATCCCTATCACTAATTCGAACGTATTAATAGATTGACACCAAAATTGTTTTATAAGACTTGATCGCAAATTTTCAGCAGTATAGTGTTTAACAGATAGTAACATCACGTAACATCACGCCTGTAGTCCCCGAAGGGGTAGGCACAGGAGTGTAGTACACTCCTACGTTTCACCAGTTACGTTTAAGTACCACGGAATAGGTGGAGAGTCTATAGCCGTACACCCGGTGCAATTCCGAGTCATTACTAAAATTCTAAATTAGTAAAATCCAATAGTACCCGACCCGGGATTGGAACCCAGGACCTCCCGATCGGCAGTCGCGCTTGCAACCACTCTACCAACGAGGCAGTCAACAGATAGTTTAACAGATAGTTATTTTAGATTAAAAGATAGATAGTTATTTTAGATTTATAGATTAGATAGATAGTTATTTTAGATTCGATTATATATTTGTAAAAAATCGAACTAATTTAGATTTCCTAGTAGAACTGATTTATAGGTAAATTAGCTGATGGCATTAAATATTTCTTCAGCTACATTATTTGTCTGGACTGTTACAATGAAAATTGCTAAGTAGCTTTAAAGTCGACGATTTTCTACGCAGCTTATGGTTTCATTAAAATAACCAGGTCGACCCAAGAAAGAAACGACTGACACATGGCAAACAGAGCTGGGCAAGCTGGTTCACAAATCAACTCGTTGTTCGACGAGCGGTACAGCATTTGTGTGATATTGATAAGCGAATTCGAGTCAGGCACATCGTAATTTTGTTTTTTTTGCAATCGTTACATAAATGTGACTTGTTTGTTCTTGTCGATAAAATCGTTAGTCGCCTGTATTCTTTCGTCAGCTACCGCTAACAAGTTGCTGAAGCAAAAAGTTTTCGACGACGAAAAACAATTCGCTAAGAACTGCTCAATAACGTTTATTGAATGTCCATCTTTGTTTCGAATAATCCCCACCCTCGAGCGCCCCTTTCCTCGCTGTCAATAACAGTCAGCTCCCTGTAACGAGCAACTGTTATAAAGAAAACTTGCAAAAATGCGCCGAGATTGGCATTTCATCGTAACAAAATAATTTGCTTAACTTGCTTACTGAGCTTTCAGGAACAGTTTTTCCTGGATATTCTGCGTGATGTCCAAGTAAAATATCGTTGCCTTAAATTTTCTGTTTTTAAAGTTCTTTGTGTAAAATTAAAAAAAAAAACCATATGTTTTAGATCCCTAACTTTTAACTTTCAAAGCGACGCGATTGATATGAGAAATTAACTTGGCTCACTATGGCACTATTTTCAGTGTAAAAATTTGTTTTCTGGAAAAAAAAACGATACATGCAAAATTAATGTGATATTGAAAATTTGTACTTGCTAAGACTTGTAGTAAAATATTAAACCTATGAAAATAGTCAAGAAACTGCATAATGCATGTAAAACACACAAGAAATTGCATATATTATAATTATTATGGGCCTGCAGGACTAGTATCTCCATAAAATTTAGAACTATGGGTCCGAGTACTATTGGTGGATTTTCTAAAAGAAATTTCTAGTAGCGGTCCGGAGCCTAGATCTGTGCCCAATATATGGCAATAGACTTACCACCTATTCCATAGGACGTAAAACGTAACTGGTGAAACTTGGGAGTGTACTACAGTGGGGCCACCCGCATGCCCAACGTACAGATTATGGGCGAAACCCCACAGGGGAGGCCTGGGTTCACCATTACCTTTGTGTTATCGTTCTTTTCAACATCTCATTAACGTTTGTATACTGAATAGGTGAAAACACCAGAAAAATTTACAAAATAAATTTCTTTTTATGTTATTCGAATTCTTACCGCAAAACCAATTTCATAAATAATCAATAAATGATTAAAGCATTTTATCTCATCAAATTCTACCTTAACAAGGAAGTTACTTATTAATTACGTGTTTCCCTTCAAAAGAATAATCTATCCAATCGAAAATCTCAAAGGCCGACCACTCGCGGAAATGAAATATTTATTTCTACACGTTCATCTGGGGATTTGGGGATTTCCTTATTTAAGTTTTTCTTAGGAGATTCCTTGGTGTGTTTCTATTACCGTCGGTAGACGATGTAGCAAATCACATCTGGTTACGAAAGAAAATTCGGTCTTTAAAAAGAGGAAGTTGACATTGAATATTTTATAATCTGTAAGTTAATACGTGAAGCAAAAACTTTGAAAATGTATTCATTATTTTGCCTCTTTTTTGGTTGGATTTCCTTTTGTTTCAATATTAAAAAATTCCAAAAACTAGATTTATTAACTGTGTATCTTTAGTATTGTTCTGACAGTCGAACTTAGTAACATTCAAACATATTTTTTTTTTAATATGACCAGATTTCACCCACTGAACAACCCCTAGTAACTTTAGAAAGGTTAAAACGCTCCTGGAAATAACAAAAATGGAGCATTGTCTTTGTTGATATCCACACATTAGAAGAGAGATGTTTCGTGTCTCAGCTTAGACCGTGCACTGGGTAAGTTGATGAAGAACTCTGGCAGAGCTTTAATGAGATTTACATAGGACATTGTGTTGTATGCGCGGATTTCACAAGATCGTCTCTTTTAGCAATCCAATTAGGGGTTCTTAAATTTACTGTGTAAATACAATTATTGTTGTTAGAAATAAGAAATGATTCGTATTCTAATAATGTCAAACGTGTATCCGGTATGTCTATGTCCAACAATAGACTGAGATAGGCTGATTTTGATAATGTTCGTACAATGTGGTAATTAGCAATTTATAGAATTCTGACTGTATTTATTTAAACTGCCTACCTACTTGGTCCAGTGGTTGCAAGCGCAACTGCCGATCGGGATGTCCTGGGTTCATACCTCTGTCGGATGCTATTGGATTCTTCACACTCCTCTGCCTACTCTTTCGAGGATTACAGGCGTGATGTTACATTATTTATTTAAATGTAACCTCATCGTAATAACAACGAGAGTGTACTACACTCCTCTGCCTACCCTGTTGAAGTTTACAAGCGTGATGTTACAGTGTTACAACACTATTAACATGTAGTACAAAAAAAGTCTACTTATCTCTGTGTGTGTCGGCTCTGGTATCCGGAACTGTGACAGAATTTTAAATTGGACTTTTAGGGGAAATTAGCTTATCCGTATCGATATTTTTTCCGCAATTTGTCTCAAATTGGGGAAAATTTAGCTATCAGCAAACTTTGATTGTGCGCACTTTTGAATTTGTCAAAATAAAATACCGTGAGATTTTTCTTCTTCCATAATTATCGAGAAATATCTGCGACTATTATATAATACGAGTACCTGTGTTCTAAAATTGTTACAAAATAACAAAATGTTTATTACAATGGACACTTTTTTTTTTTTCTTATTGAAACCATCAATATTCCGATATACTTCAGTGCTTACAATATAATGCTCTTGTATTATATTTGAGATTATTCCGAAAGAAATGTCAAAATAATTTAATATCTATACTCCATACATAAAGACGTTAAACATTGTTGAGGCGTCGATGACTTAGTAAGCTTTATTATAAAGACGTCACTATAAAATGAATAACTAAATTAAAACGTAACACCACGCCTGTAATCGCCGATAAGGTAGGCAGAGAAGTGTAGTATACTCCCACTTTTCACCAGTTAAGTTTACGCCCCATGGAATTGGTTGTGAGCCTATTGCCATACACCGGACACAGTTCCAGATTCCGAGTCACTACCAGAAATTCTAAATTAGAAAAATCCAACAGCACCCGACTCGGGATTTGAACCCAGTACCTCTCGATCAACAGTTGCGCTTGCAACCACTCGACCAACGAGGCAGTCTAAGGCTTAGTAATTTCATTAATGGAAATTTATATGTACTAATTTTGCTATGATATTTTTAAAAATCCTTGGTCCGCTAAGCAAAAAGATAATTTTATTTAAAAAACTTATACAGCAATCTAAAGTGTTAAATTATCTGCGCACTCTTACATAATAGATATTTAAAATCATCATCAGCCTCCATGATACCGTCGATCCAACATTTGAGGCAGCTTTTACAAGGTCATTGAATCAAATTAGAATTTAAAAATCAGGTAGACAGTTGCTATAATTTAAATTTCTTACAAAAGTATCAATATACATACATATTGCTAAATAAAAGCAGTTCTCGTAAGCTACTGAAGTTATTCATTGTGATGGGTGTGACGTGCTTAGATTTATTCAGGATAAAAATATCGTGAAAACAAAATGCATTAGTTCCCTAAAATATCCCCAAATAAAATAAAAATTAGTTCCCCAAAATATAAATAAAATCCATATTCTCCATTTCTTACCTATTGGCCAGCAAGACATACACCGACCTTTTGACAATTTACTCATATCCAACAGTAAAACTATAATATAGTGGAGAGTGACAAAACAATACTAAGAAAATATTTTTGGAGGCAGTATAATTTAAAATTACGTTTCGAAAACTCAAGAAAAGGCAAAGCGATTATTTCAAAAGTTCAACGTCTCATGAGCAAATACCATGCTCAAATTTAGAAGAATGACACACAGATGAGAAGCGGAAATGTAGGAACGATGGAGAAGTTAAATGGTTGAAATCGCACGAAAGTAACGCCATGTCATAACCATCCGCATTTTACCAGCGATTTGGTGTCAAGCGGCTCGGTTTGAATCGTGCCTATCATTACACGTCCATTCATCATTTATCTCGAAGTTTCCAAGCTGTAATTCTCCGTGACCTTATGTTCTTTTTTATTCGCCCAAAATATTTTACTCCTCGAGAGAACAGGCGTTATTCATGGTGTGAGGCTGAAGTCGCACTGATGGGATCCTCAAAAAGGCTAACAGATACTATTTATACTTATTATATTCTATGATTCGTCCAATGGATCCCTGTCGTGAAAATCTCTTACCTTCCATTTACGCTGTTTTGTTTACCTGTATGACTGACATATGCGCCGGGAACACATTGAATCATATCTTAATATAACCCCGCTTGTAGGATGCTGTTGGGATTACCGTAGCACAGAAGCATCTCAAAATTGTTTACAAACTCACGCACAAGCGGGTTTCATTTTATTAATCGTAAGCAAGCGGCTTCTTCGCTACAGCATTTACGTAATAACCGCATTGGCGTCCTAATGGTGATTGCTGCCAGACCCGACTCTGTTACACTCAAAAGCACTGGGTGGATATAGTCATGGAAATAAGATAAAAAAACAATCTATAGATGCATCAACGTCTAAATTAAAATTTTATGTCTTACGATCTATATGCTCCAAAGTAACAGATAAACTCTGTTTGCCAGAAATATTTGGCCGAAAGACAAGAAAAGAGTATGTGCTGAGATATCCATGGGGATGAAAGTCGGTCATTGCCATCTGCATTTCATTCGCGGTTTGGCGTAAAGCAGCTTGCTATAAAAATATGCCTATCATTGAAAAATGATTTATGATCTGCTACAAGGTCTACAAGTTATCGCTTTTTCAATGTACTCGTAAAACACATATCCAAATTTCTCCCATACCTAAACCTTCTACGTCAAATACAGGTTTAATACTGTATCGCACATATAATAAATGATATTGTGATTAATGACGATATAATTGAACACGATGATAACAAATATGACATACTTAATTAAGATGCTCTTATAATGAATGATTATAATTATGATATAATCGATGATAGAAAAACGTAACATCACGCCTGTAATCTCCGAAGGGGTAGGCAGAGGAGTGTAGTATGCTCCTACGTTTCACCAGTTACGTTTAGGTCCCATGGAATAGGTGGTGAGCCTATTGCCATACGATACAGTACTTTACAGTAGCGTCACTTTAATGACGCTTAAGTAACTTTGTATATAGGATCTAAAATACAAATGTATTCAAAATTTTCGCGGGTAGATTTATCTCAGCCGCTTCTTGTACTGCCGGGTACAGATGTTCCTGAGCCCAGAGATTTGCAATGACAAATATTAGTGTGTTTTGGTTAACGTTCCAGTTACCTAGAAACTTGGTTTCAAATTCGCTGCCCTTACAAAATAGATGTATTAGCTATCGCTGGTACTCTAGCTCTTTCATGTACATTGGTATTGGGTAGTTTCGGCCTAATTCGTTTTGAACTTGGTATTATCATCATCATTATTATATCCTCCCATTGTTTGAAACGGGGTTCCTCCCATAATGAGAAGTACATCTACGCTCTCAAAAAATCCCTCTGTTCGTTAATTAAGTATTGTAGAACGGTAATCGAGTATAAGCTCTTTTAGCCCCGACTCACGCTGGAAACACTGCCTTACGTGTCCTTCAAATCATGAAAACGTTCTAAAACTTGTCACTATGGCAACTTCTCCAAAAGTCGACAGCAACATTTACTTTATGGTAATCATTATCTTTATCAGATGCAACCTCATGAATACTGCAAGTGAATTTTCAGTTACTTGCACTGAAACAGAAAATAATTAAGCTTGTATTATAATAACAATCCAGAGGCGGAATGGAAAAAAAATATAATGTATAATACAAGTACGTTTCTCCGCTGAAACAAGAGAAATGGATATTAAAAATTTTAATGAGCCGTCTGAACAATGTACTAGTACAGTTACCACAGAGGCACACACATTTGCCTTATCACATAAAAGAAGCTACTAAAGTGCGGGTGAAAATAAAATTCTCCTTTTCTTAAACGCATTTCAGTTCGCAAAGAAACTTACAACAAAAAACTTCCCCATCTTATAATTTTCTTGTGGTGTCCGCATCGTATGCTATAAGATTTACTCCTTATAATATTTTTGTTGTTGAGTTATATAAAAAGATCAGATAAGTATAAGAATTTGTTGTAGCTTCTAGTCGTTTCCAACATTCAAATTTGGAAGTACTTTTCGGTGTTTATTATCAAGATTGAGCCGTAGAGAGCATATTATGTAACTTTCTGGTACTTGGGCTATGCCTATATATGTACCTACGCTATAGAAAAAACGTTTAAAAACATATGTTATGATAAATTTGGTTACATTTTTGTTGCTTACGGTATACGAGACACCCTTTTTTGTAAGCGCTCGTGTTTCTATTGTCTTTATACTTATGGGATTATATTAATCGTATGGTAAATATCGTATAAATGCATTTAAGTTTTTTACTAAATTTTCTAAAATTATCACAACTAAATATTTTACTGGATTGATTACACGTTTTTATTTATTTATTAACAATTCATTGTCAACACTGTTGTCCACAGTTGAATGAACAGATTTAATACCCAACAATATATCAAGGTTTCTCTGTATTTCCAAAACCTTAATCAAAGCGTAAAATGGTAGCAGACGTCAGACACAATAGAAAAGCAAAATATAATCAAACCAAAGAAACATTCTATTAACAAAAAAAGGTTGATTTACATGATAAAACTAAACGCAGTACGTAAATTATGACTTACAAAAACAAAAAACTATATATATCTTACAACAAAATCCAAAGTGTAACGGTTGCTCTTGATCGGAGAAATACTGAAACAAGAACTAATCTTATAAGTAACTGTGTAGTTCGCAGTAATTACACAATAAGTCTAGACAGGGATCTTAACCGCAAAGACAGACAAGTCGTTATTCAAGATCAGGAGACTTAATGGCTTCTACGTTAACTAGCAGACTTCATAAAGTAGCCAATGTTTGAATTATTTTTGGGAAGTGATAAAAGGTCATCGAGTGGCGGCCACGTTTCGGTATAAGGAGCGTATGTTGTACTCTTGACGACTTGAAGAAGACAGCGGGATGTTGCAAGATTCGGAAGGCTTAGGACCGGAAGGAGTGGCGCCAATTAGGGAACGCCTATGTCCAGCAGTAGACATTCAAAGACTAATGACAATAATGATGATGATGAATAATTTTTTGTCTTTTGTTTCAGGTCAGTTAAAGTCAATGGGAAGTCTTACTATTATCGTACTGAGAGAGCCATCGCGGACCCTCAAAGTAATATTTTCTCTGGAGTCGGTAAGTGAGAGCAGTATAGACATATTGAGATATGTAATGGATTCTTGGCAAGCAGACGACTTGGTTGGATTCTGATAATATGCCAACTGCTCAATAGTACACGTTGTTTTTTTAAAAAGCCTGTTACATAATTCTGAATGACTTTTTTCAAGTTTAAATAGACGTAAGTTTATGCTAAGGTTGTAACAATCATCTATTGTTCATAAAACAGGATCTTGTAAAACAATTACGCATATTACAATGATTGCAAAATTAGCCTCATCGTTCTACTGCCGGATAAGAATAGTTTTGTTCAACAGTACCTCTAGGCATAAATAAGCTTATGTCATCCCGTCTCTACCAACTGACAATTTCATTACATTTACACAGAGATATTTTAATAAAAACGTACCTTGAATATCTTGGATCTGGTGACTCATTCAATGAATAAAATGAAATAGGACAAAGTAAAATGGCCAAGCTTGTAAAGGTCGTGATTCGTATACAAAATTATTTCGTCATAAAATTAATTTTCCTAAGTGCAGGATCCCACGATATGAATAGAACGAGTTTTTCACAAAATAGGCACGGCATCTCCGTTGACTAAGGGAATGAAAATGAAGGAGAATTTCAGTTATTTTAAGGTAATAGTCGCCCAGAAAAGTTATATTGGATTGAGCGGCTAGATTTTACGGTTGTCAAAGTTGCACAACTAGATCCGTATCCAACAATAGGATGTGACGTAATATATGTACGGCCATAATACAATTTGTCTCCTGTCACCGCCATCAACCCTTCCGCTGTTTTGTTAAGAAGTGACAAAACTTATTAAGAACTCGATTGATCGAGTAAGTTTAACGCTAGGGAGGGTAACTTAAATAATTCTTAACATATTTACTTATATGAACATCACTTATAATTTGGAGGTCAATCAGTGGAGAAAGGTTTCTAAATATTTTTATCTTCCGTCTTTCAGGTTATAAATATATCGAGACATGTAATCCTATTACTACATGAGAATAATCCTCAAGAGGATTTTGCTGTCAGTTGATAATCGTTCAAAATATCCTATCTAGAACTTCAAGGTTGAGTTCGTTAAAGCGTGTTCATCTTTGATCCTCTACTTTCTTATGATCCTTATCATATTGTAAATTTGGAGTATCTGTTTCTATATAGATGGATCAACGTTATTCGGTCTTTTAATAATGAACAATGTCTCAGTTAAAAAGTTCATTACTGCTAAAACATGTAATAAGTACTTTTGAGTATAGAATAGAATGAGAATAATTGTTTTTAATCATATTTCATGAATATTGAAAACGATTTTCAATTTTAATTCCATCACGAGAAAGTTTTAAGAATCAAAACTTTTCAGCCTTGCCGTGCACAGAATACCAATTGTTCACGCGTATGGGTTCCTTTTGACTTTCCATAACTTTAATATTAAAAGGAATATTGCTTTACCAACGATAAACTTGTTACGAGTTACGCAATGAAATAAAATATGAAGCTATGATTCGGTGGCATAAGTCGAAAAAGTATTTAATTATAAATATATGCTGTGGATTTGCTACAATCCTTAGGACTATTTTAGAGATTTTGGATTATTGGCTGAACACTTTTGAGTTCCTCGCTGGTAGTCAGACAAGTGTTGAACGAACAACTTTGATTAAAAAGCAAGTTGTTAACGATTTTGTAACATGTGCTTGACAATACATTTAATTCAATATGCTTAACAGCGTAAACGTAACATAGCTTAATGACTTCTCAACTCTGAATATGTTAAAGAAATCTTTAGAAATATTTCAATTTTAAAGTTGTCAGAAAGATTTATTTGTCTAGACTTCCACTTATTGTCTTATTACTCCACTTACTTCTACTCATAGGAGTAGTGTTTACATCATGGTTTGATTTGAAGAGTGAGGTAGGTAAAGTAAGTGAATAGCGCCACATTCGTGAACAGCCTTAGGCAATGGGTCAGTAACATTTCTCCATGCTGTATATGCATAGGCTACTGTTGGTCCTTAATATTAAAAGGCCTGCATGCTCATGTTAGGTAATTATCATTATCATTAACTATTTCATTGTTTAAATTCAGCATACCAACTTCTTGTACTGTTTTACTGATTTTATCAGAAACAAAAATATATCGAAGGTTACAACCGAATGATTCAGCTAATATTTTACATGAAACCATGGGATACAGGAGCCAAGTAATATATAAAAGGAGTAGTCGATAAATAAGGAATGAAGTGAAGTAATCATTCTTACCTTGCGTGCTGAAAAGGAAGGTGGTAAATGTACCGTGAAGTATTTACACAAATGGAGGTGTAGTATATCAGTACCTTCGACTAAAAGTGGATCTTACCCGAGGAAGAATTACGTTAGGTTAATCTCGAACTAGTTCCATGTATTTGATATTTGCGGACAATTACCTGTATTATGCCTGTCATGATGATGATGATGTATTGGTTTCTTGTGGATATTTATTAATGATGATCTGCGATAGGCTACCTAAAAACTCTGCAAACCAAGAACAGAGCTTGATGGTGATAATCAAGGGAGGTCTAATTCGAGCTGCAGACTGAAACAGACGAAGAATGATGATGACGTCAAAAAAACTACAAATGTAAATCTTGGCACTTATTTTAAAAAGTTTTGATAAAATTTTCTCTGTGAAGACCCCTTTGGTCCCTACTTATCTTAGAAACTGTAAGAGATCTCCAAGAAATTCCATCAAAAGAAATCTGCCACCTTTTTAAAAAGAGAGATAGCATTTTCGCTTAGCTCAACTTAGGTCTACAAAAAGAAAAGACGGACAATTTATTCCGGGCAATTCCCCGTTTAAAACATGTTATTCCTTAAAGGCTTTGTGTGGAATTAGCTGCCTGCTCCTCGAAAATGAGAACAAGACATTAACATATTATCCAAGCTTCTAGATTATTCCTAATTGTTTTCGATATCAGACATAATTTAGTTTAAATTGGCAATGACTAATGTTCTGATGTTAAACGGCGATGTCGCAGAGTTATAACTGTTACAGGTTCGATGCTCGACTGAAACAAAACATCTTTTGATATCAATAAGCCAACTACTATTCATGCCATATAAATTTTACGTAAACCGAATGAAATTGGGTGGAATTGGTATTTGACGTGATGGTGATGTCATTTGATAATCGTCCGAATGATCACTTAATGAAGTTAAGTAAATGAAAAGTTATACCAAGGTTTTATGTTGAGCTGTCTTTGAAAAAATAATGTTCGTTTATATTTTCATGATCCACCAAACCGAAATGAAAGTGAACATGAAAACGTGATTAAATTGTGTATCGGCTTATCCCACGTATGTTTTTTCGGGATAGCCTGTCTAGTTTCGGACCTATCCAAGGTCTTTGGAGCCCCGTCGACCGAAAAAACGTACGTTAGTTAAATTGGTACATAATCTAATCACGTACATATACGAGTACATACTCACGAAACGTTTATAAATAAAGAGTGAACACATTTGTCTGTAAGAGTACATTTAAGTGGGTTACTTGGTCTGCACAATTTTGATCTTTGAAAAAAATACGTCGTATTTCATATCATCATCATCATCATCAGCCTATCTCAGTCCATTGCTGGACATAGGCCTCCCCCAACGAGCGTCATCGCCATTATTTCATATAATATTACTATTTTACAAAAATTTACGTGACACCACCCCTGTAATCCCCGAAATGGTAGGCAGAGGAGTTTGGTACACTCCCAAGTTTAACCAGTTACGTTTAAGTCCCATGGAATAGATGGTGAACCTATTGCCTTACATCGGACACAGATCCAGACTCCGAGTCACTACTAGAAATTCTAAATTGAAAAAATCAATCAGTACCCGACCCGAGATTTGAACCCAGGACCTCCCGATCGGCAGTCGTGCTTGCAACCACTCGACCAATGAGGCAGACAACAGCTATATTAAAAGTTTAATGCATTCATGTAGTTTGGTAGGAAGTCATTTTTCCTAGAAGTCGTATAAGTAATTACTATTATTACTTATCTAGAGGACTTATGTTCATATACGAACAAATCGCCAAAGTTAAAACAAATTCCTTAAGTTTGCAACCATTAAAATATATTGCTATTGCAAAAGTGTTGTTTTCAAATATAGGTAATCCTCATTACAAGCCTAAGTTCTACCCGAAGCCGTTACATTACTTATTAATCTCGGCGCCACTCCGTCCAATCACTTGCGAGTTGGGCGCTATTGTCCAAACCGCTGGGCGACCACGTCAAGTTTACACAACTTCAATTAAGAATAAGAAAACACCAATATACCTACCAACTGTGAAATTTAATATATTAATATATTAAAGTCTATTATCTAACGCTATATTTGAAAAAAATTAATGTAGAAAAAAATTAATGGAGAAAGAAAAGAGTGATGAATGTAGGAGAGGAACGTTAGGTCTATAAGGATAGAGATATTTGACACTTCTTGCACACTGTCTACCGCTTAAGGGATCTGACATGATGATATTATTATTTTTATCGCATTTCACCACAATGTCAACTGATGATAAGCGAGATGTAGTCTAGGACACTTGCCTAGAAAAATGATTTTAATAAAAATGTTTTACAATCCAAACGATTAATTTGATATGACCTAGTGTCATCGACCAGTGGAGGCTAATAAATTTCACTTTCAATTCACCCTGTGGAGCCTTTTGTTTCGGTTCCAATTAACCTTTTACAACCTTCGTGTCACCCAGCTGCCAGGTGTAAGTTTATGAGAAAGAAATTTATTAATCTCATGCCAAACTCATTAAAAGACGAGTCTTTTCTGAAAAAACAACGTTCCAGGTGTCCGGACCTTCTTCTTTTCAAAACGTTAATGAGTTATTTGGGTTCAAAAACAGTTTTTTGTGAGTCGAATTTGTAGGTATTTTGACACAAAAACGCCTTAATTTCCCCACCCGTTCAATTTTCGGGTGTATTGACCGAATCCTTAAATCCACACCTGCGTGTCCAGCGTCCCTATTTAATCAGTTAAGATTCGCTCTTGACTAATATCTCTTTAATTTAATTAATGATTGTTTATTAAACTATAGACTGCGTTGTTGATCGAGTGGTCGAATGCGCGAATATTGATCGAGATGTCCTCGGTTCGATCCCGGGTCAGCTACTGCTGGGATTTTCTAACTTGAAATTCCTAGCAGATATATGTCCAGTGTATGGAAATAAGCTCACCATATATTTTATGATAAGACGTATAACCTAAACCATAGAATCGTGGGAGTGTACTGTACTCCTCTGCCTACATCTTCGGCGAAATAATAGAAGTGATGGACCGTTAATATTACGTATTAACGTTAAACAAAACAGGGGTTTATATTTAATAGAACATACGACAAGTCACTCTTGACCAAAAACTCAGAAAAATAATATTAATATGAGAGTAATGTCTTACCAGAACTAGACAAGGCATTCATTTGCTACTCGTTCAACATAAATCCAATGTATATAATGAATGATTTAACGAATGAACTAATTAACTAAAGAGTGCCGAACATATTGACTAAAGAATGAACGAACGAATTGACTAAAGGCTATAAAAATGGGTATTTGAAATATTAATTATCATTTTAGATACTTTTAAAAGCTGTGGCCACGGTTTGTAATAAAATTAGAATAAACTAAGGAATTGACGATAGAATGAACGAACGAAGAATGAATTAAAAAAACATACTCAGTAATAACTCATTGTTAATAGTTACTGAATGAACTGCGTTAGATGGGAACAGTAAAGATCTGTATGTAAATTTTGTATTCCTTGTTGGTGGAGCACAGTGGACTTAATAATTTGCAATATTGTAACAATTGTTAAAATGTTACAAATACTGCCTGCCTGCCTCGACTGCTCGTTGGTTGAGTGGTTGCAAGTCTGGCGATCGGAAGGTCCTGGGTTCAAATCCCGGGTCAACTACTACTGGATTTTCCTAATTTAGGATCTCTAGTAGTGACTCGAAGTCTGGCATTGTGCCCGGTATATGGTAATAGGGTCACCACCTGTTCCATGGAACGTAAACGTAACTGGTGAAACGTGGGAGTGTACTACATTCCTCTGTCTACCCCTTCGGGGATTACAGGGGTGATGATACGTTTTACGTTTGTAACAAATGTACTACTTACGTTCTCGCAAATCATTTTATTATTTTATTTACATACATACAAATCCTCACGCCAGATCCCTTACGGAGTAGGCGGATAACACGGAGTGCCAAATATTTTTATCATATGTCTTTATCATATCATATCTCTTCACGTGTGCGCTCGGGTTTCGGAGACTTCTTATTCCCCTATCAGTCAGAATTTGATTTGATTTGAATGATGCCGCTGCCTTATGTCAGAATGACGATCCTTGAGACGGAATCCTAAATTGAGTGCTCAAGTGATATTTCAAATGTTACTCTTCATTATACATCTGGGAACGCGATACGTTTTACTAATGCAAGCTGGGAATATCTCATCTCCGGGTAAGGTACGTGTTCTATCCCAAGCGAATACGTTAAGCTGTGATATCAGTCATAACTGATTACATCTTAGATGTCATCCAAAAATAGGGGGGGGGGGGGGGGGGTAAAATGTATATGTTGGTTCATTGCTTAAAAAGTAACAAATCCTGTTATAACATCCGCGAAATGTTCTTCAATTTCGGGCGAAATATTGGAGTGTTTTGGTCCGATTTGTTATAATCGTATATCTCCTATCGCCGATAGTCTGACTCCCTACAAGTACAGAACAGTTCGCATTCATTAATTTTAATGAATACCAGATCACTGGCATTCGCAAGTTCCATCATATTTGCAACGTCTCACAAAGCTCTGTTGTCTCTTAAAGCAACCAATCAAAATTTCAGGGGCATGACGTAGTCACCTCAGATATTACGCTGTTCACTGCTAGCTAGATGAAACGTTACTTTGTGAATATTATCTGCTGATTAATACACGAAGGCATTAAGAACGTTTTAAACTTAGAGTCCAGATAAGTAGACTTAAAGAGAGCCGTATAGATTCTTTTGCACGTGAACAATCTCCAAACAGTTTTACAATTTGTAATCTCAGTACATAAATGAACTAACTTTACATATCTTAGAGAATATTACGAAGACTTGCAAAGTGTTTCCTCACGATATTTGACTTCGCCCTTACAACGGGTGATATTTAATCTATAAAACATAATTTTTAAAAAAATCGTGCGCGCCTGAATTCGAAACTAGGAACCCTACAATAGGAAGCTAAACTTTAAGCAACTAGTTTACCACTGTTTACCTCTGTAGCTTAAGACTAGCTTAATACTAGCTACGGTTTTTCATGCCTAAACTAAGGTTTAGGGGTCGAGGGCGACTAGAGTGGAAACTCGAATCGTCCAGCCAGGAATTCCGGGATAGAGGACGGTATATCCTGGAATAGAGTAAGTAGAGACGTCGCGCTAGAAGTACACTGCTACGTTACATTGTAAATCACGAAGTCCTACTATTAGCGCAGAGAAAAGCCACCAAGGAGTTTTGGTGCGGTAAAATCCCACATAATCCAGCATATCTCCCTGGAAAACCTTTTGAAGGTTTCTTCTATGATACCACTACATGAATACACAATCCATATAGATGCGTCTTAGAGAGAAGAATACTACGACGCAACAGAGTATTAGCCCCTTGGCTAAATTCTTTTAACAGCGGAATTCTAACAATAATGACCACACAATTGTGACTCAACAGACTATTTTCCTGGACAACATAGTAATAACAATAATCCTATTCACGGAACATGGTTTACGTGGAGATATTAATAATATTTGTTATATACATACATACATACAAACATTTCTTACATACATATATGTTCGTTACATACAGCCATTGAAATTTGGAATTCCAGTTCAGCAGTTTCTGATTTCAGGGAGACTTTTTCTGTCCGTTACATTTCTGCGTAATGATTCACAGTATTTAAATACCACGGTTATCTGAAAGTTCTGTAACAATGGATCTAATTAAACATCTCAAAACAACGGTAAGAAAAGCGCCCGCCTCAGCGATTATTAAACTCGGCAGCGTTAAAAGACAATATCGAATATTTATTTAGGTCAAGGCTATTTTTTTTTGTAAAAACTAAATAATTTGAGTCATTTAGCTGAGACTACGACAGGAGTTTGTATATTATTGTTAGGATTATTATTTTATCAAGCTAGGTTCCTCAAGCGGTGAGCGGAAAGCAACGAGTGCCAAATACTTTTATTGGTTTTGACCTGACGTGCAATCATTCCTTTTTTCATACACGCACGACCGTATTCAAGACTTTTGACTGAGATTTTATACATGATTTTTTAAACTTGAATGATTGTCTCGTTGGTCGAGTGGGTTGCAAGCGCGACTGCCGATCGCAAGGTCCTGGGTTCAAATCCCGGATCTGGTACTATCAGATTTTTCTAATTTATATTTCTAGTAGTGAATTTAGAATTTCTTGCAGTGATTCGGAGTCTGGAATAGTGCCCGTTGTATGGCAATAGGCTCACCACCTATTCCATGGGACGTAAACGGAACTGGTGAAACGTAGGAGTGTACCATACTCCTCTGCCTACCCCGTCGGGGATTATACACAGACGGTAAAAGAAATTTACACCCAGACACAGAACAAACACTTGTGCTTGTCATACAAAAAACGACCAAATATTAATCGAACCCACGATCCCCCTTTCAACAATCAAATTCAGTAACCACTGCACCCACAAAACCACCATTCATTTACACTCAACGTATGTTTTAACACGATAAGTCGTTTCGTTAACACGCGATCATCATTAAATGGTTCAAATTGTTACTCAAGTGTTTATTAACCATAATTGTTTGTTATTTAAATGCTAACAGCGACGTAAGCACGATTAACATTGAACATCGCAAAACATCTATAACAAAGGCATTTGCTCCAGCGCTTCTCAAACTTTGCACCGTTCGAATATTTTATTGTTGTTTGGTTAATAAATAAGATTATCTTTCATATATTTACATCTGATATTATTTTACTAGTAATTTAACAAACGATCCTTAATAATATTAGTTTAAATTTGCCTGATCATCTGTCCTTCTTCTATATCATGCTGTCTCGCTCACTCGCAATGATTTGTACGGTTTGCGTTTTACATATGTTCAAATGAAATCATTGTATTGTTCTTTCTTACATTGTACTTTTGCTTATAACGAAAACATCGTAATATTTATATCAAATAGTCGTTTTATCCAATGATCAGACAAAATGTACATATATATTTTATTCGGTAGTGCTTCCGGTACGCCCATCTTCTGTGAAATAGCTGCTAAAAAGTGCAAAAGTTTTATAACTTTCACACTTTACCCAAAAACAAGGTTTTATAATTAAAAATTAATAGTCTTTTTGTTTAAAGGATTCCAATGTGTCCTCATGAATACCAACGCGTTGAGACCAACTATGAAAAGGACATATACATACATATGTGCTATTTAATACTTCTTTTAACTAATGGCTGATAATGATTAATGTTCTATTATGTAACCTAGTTATATATATATATATATGTGTATGTGTGTGTGTGTGTGTGTGTGTGTGTGTGTGTGTGTGAGTGTGTGTGAGTGTGTGTGTGTGTGTGAGTGTGTGTGAGTGTGTGTGTGTGTGTGTATACATATGTATACATATATATATGTGTGTGTGCGCGTGTGTGTATA
>DWJK01000996.1:0-18602 GCA_018248815.1 Croniades pieria auraria | reverse complement strand
CTAGACAAAGACATCCCCAAAATAGACTTTGGCCGTAAACTCCGTGCGTGGGGTTGTGGGGCGGGGGTTTGGCGCGTTGGTTAAAAGTTCTCGGTGTAAAGATTCTTTATTTCTCACAAGACTAATGAGAAACTTAAGAAATGTATATATTATTATATATATTTTCTCGTATAAAGTGTGTTACACTGGTGGTGCGTGGTGTGTTCCAGCTGGTGTGGTCAACGATCTGCGAGGAGGTGAACAAGCGCTGCGGCGGCGAGCGGCCGCGCACTCCCGCGCAGGTCAAAATGTGGTACGAGAACTACAAAAAGAAGTGCAAAATGCGCGCTCACGATACCACGGTCAGTGTTACTCCACACACGTACGCTTCTATCTATCAGCGTCTACTAGTCCACTGCAGGTAGGGTATCACCTAATCGGAGCCACTCCAGCCGCTCCTGGGTCATTCGAATCCAACTGCATCTTGCTTATTCAAATATAAATATTTTTTTATTAATTTCATTAGTCGGATCACTTAAAGGATACGCAGAGAGCACTGAGTGCCAGACATCATTTGCACACCTCCATGCTTCGTCTATATTCACCACTGTCTTCATGTGTAGTTATTTATTTATATCAGTAAATCTAAGTAATGATGAAAATCTTCGCTAAACTCTCCACAAATATTTATTCTGTCTGAGAATGGAAACCAGAATAACAAATGTAATTTAGATTTGTATCAGCTGCTGTGACGATATAGCATAATATTTCTATACATCATCGTTAGCTTCGTTCAGAAATGCAGAAAAAAGCATTCGCAACTACAATGATTCACATGAACCAATTGTAAGTATAAATTTAGGTAGGTACATATTAAAAATAAAGTCTCGCGGATGAATTTGTGGTGGAACATATAATTTATGCGTGCTCGTACAAACTATATATTCTGAACGTTGGTATAATTAAACAGGTTTAAAGTTATTACATTGGCTTTTGCAGCAGCCGACCGCTGACGCGCCCGGCCTGCTCGACGGCATGCTGTGGCAGAACATACATCCTCTTGAAGTCAAAGGTGAGTTCTGCTAACAGATACTAGATGGCGTACCTCGTCTTGTTGTAATGTGACTAGTGTTTTACAAAATTGACACTAGATGGTGTAACCTGTCGAATTTTGAAAAGAGTACGAATAACCTTTATCCACTGTTGAAAAATCTTTTTGATTCGAGACAATCATTAGCAAAAACATTATTACGTTTAGTAAGAACAATTGCTTTAACGACCGAGTCTAAAACTTTCATTCCCTTGGTTTGTTTTACCGCCATTGAAACGAGATATTACCGCCTAATTTTTTCATCGTAAACAATCAATAGAAGTACTGAATGATTTTTTATAATCAGTTTATTAAAATATCTAATTTCTTTAAAATTAAATGGCCGTGTATTTATAATTTACAGTGTAAAATAAAAGAAAAGTGTGTAAATAAGAACATATGAAACTATATATTTGTAACCAACTATGAAAACTGTCTAAACGGCTTATAAATACGTTGCACATGTAAAGAAATTATATTTCGGAAAATTCTTAATTTAAAGCGAACATTCTCGTGTCCAAGTCGTAATACTGTCTAAAATTGGATATAGTATAATCTCTACTGATAAGCGGTAGCGGCACCCGGGTAAAAGGCCCTACCATCACATATTCGAATTCCTAGCGAACGACAAGTATTTAATTACGAAACATAAAGAATACTTCACGACATCCATATATATTTGTTGTAAGAGCAGTGTGGGGCGGGCGGTGTTGCAGATGACGAGGGCGAGGCCACCACGAGCGCGGAGGGCGCGCACAGCGTCAAGGACGAGGACTGCGTGCCCGTTAACGTGAGTGCGCGCGGCCGCCTCGTGCCCAGTGGACCACGCATTAGATAAATAGATATATGCCAGTCTTACTATTACCCAACTGAAAGTTGCTGTGACATGTCTGCGATACAATAGGACTAATGTCATGTGGATACGCAAGGTCTTATGAGCACAAACAATCCCGGAACAGATGATCGAATTGGTCTGTCAGGTGCCTGTAACTGGAACTCTCCGAGATTCTGATGGCTTGAGGAAAAAAATGATAGTAGTGGTAGCGGTGGTGTATCAGGTCATCTGTTTAGGAGCTGTCGTACCGCATGTGAAGAGTTTGTCATGAGAGATAATATAACATCATGCCTTTATTTCCCCGAGTGTAGTACACTCCCACGTTTCAATATGAGATGAATCTATTGACACCGAGCACAATTCCTAAGAGATGAAATGTTAATAATTTTGTTTGGATTTAATTCGTGTATGTCAAAAGTGTTTAACAGAGAATAAAAAAGTATTTTCTCAAAGTTACTTTTCCCGTAGCAGATGTCGAACGGGCGCCTATCGAGCACGAACGACAGCGACGACACGATGCCGAACGTACTGGAGCCCCAGGTGCAGATCATCCCCCAGTCTTCGCCCACCCCCCCGCCGCACAAGCCCCACCCGCCTCTCAACCCCCTTAACCTGCCGCACATCCCGATCCTCGCGAACCCCCTAGCGATAGAACAGGCGAGACTCCAGCAGAACTTTCTTCAGAAACTCAACGAGTTATCCAACACCCCATTGAACTTGAGCCATCTGGATGAGGAGAAGCGGAAGAATGGACACGAGAAGCATGAGAAGACGGAACAGGTAAAACATGACTGCGGCTCCGCGACGGACGAGGAGCGGCTGTACTTCTCGGCTAAGAGACAGCACGCGATATGGGAGCACGAAGCGAAGATGAAAATACTGAACATGGAACTCCGTCAGAAGGAGGAGATCTTCTCCCTCCAAAAGCAACTCTTTCTCATTGAGCTCAGGCTGAAAATGGATTTCCTTGAAAAGGCCAGCGCCAAATGACAGGTTCGTGAGGTTGTCTTGCTCGCGCAGTCATGAAATGACAGAGAGGGACGATCGGCACGCTCCGCTGGGAGACACGATACATGAACCTTGTTGACTTGTTGTACCATTTTTCTTTAATTATCATTAGCTGGTCGCTGTTTGCTTTAAGTTGGAGATGTTTGAAGGAAACAGACTCCTTATTCGAGTTGAATTTTTTTTTATTCTGCGGTTACAATTCATCGGTTTTAGCCACTTTGAACCGCAAAGACTTCACTGTTACGTGTCCGATTACAAGAGTTCCAGCATAGTTCTTCTCACAAGTGACAATAATCGCTTTGCTTCAAATGATTTTCACATTAACCGCAGTTCTGTAATAATTAATATTTCCGTGTGAATGATGGTAAATTTATGTTCTTAATAACCAGCTAGTTTTTTTTTTTTTCAACTGTGCATAGTCCATAATGTGCCATCAATACGTTGTAGTTACCGGTGGTCGAGCCTTTTATGGTATATTTACTTTTTTTTATTCACACTTGTGTTCAGCACAGATAGATGATATTGAGAATATGACAGGCGCAGATAATAAAATGTTTGTAAATAATAAAAAGACTCAAATGAAAACCACGAAAAAGACGAGGATTGTGGTAGACATGAATGTCTGTACTGAACATAATAGTTTTTAAAATCGCTTTTAGGCAGCTTTTTAAATGGAAGAGTCGGATTATGTTGTAAGGTATTTTTGGTACAATTTGAGAAAATAGTATTTTTATAAACAGTATGACTGATTACTTTCCGTTTAAAACGGCTCTTTGGCCATAAAATACTAAGGCTGGTTTAAATGTATCTAGTTTTAGTGAAAAGATCAGTTTTTTTTTTGCACAAAATTGTACCAACTATGGGTTTCGAAATGTGATCAAAGATAATAAATATTGATATTTTTGTAATGTTTACGTTGCGTAGCTTATTTTGTACTTTTTTTAGTTTTTAGTACATATAATGTGCTTAAATATTAATTTTAAAAATTTAAATATTGATTTTTTTATAGTATTATTACTTGTGTCACGGCAGATTTCAACGATTCGTATGATATTTTGAAACGGATAACTGCCAAATATATTGAATATTGTATAATTGTTAATTTTTTAACTTTCTCTAGTACTTAGCTAGGAGTCCAGTAATGCGGCACTAGATTTCATTTTTAGTGTAAGCACCTGATTTTGGGGTCGACGTACTTTTGACATTTAGTGTCGATTTTTTTGGTAAACGGCAAAGTGAAATAATACTAGTCTCCTAAGTTTTCTGTATAGATTTTATTGTCATAGTTGTTAAATAAATTGAGAAGATTTTTTCCCAATAAGTTTGAAACTTTATTGAAGTTACGGGCTTTAGTGAATCGTTATGTTCTTGTGTTTTTTTACGAGCACGCGTTTGATTTATATATCCTTTGATATAACGTTTTAACGCCTACTCTGTAGATATGCTTTACGTCGCACTTCTTTTTATCAATCGTCACTAATTGTAAGTTAATATTTTTTAAGTTTGTAACAATTTAAAATATTACTTGGCGACGTGACGACACGACATTATGAGGAAATTACTTTATTAATTTACTTAACAACTACGCCATTTACACGCCATTTTTCGAGTCAGATATTATGTGCCAACAAACCATTGTTATATAAATAATAAAATATATAGTTATTACATGTATAAGATAAAAATAAAGAAAATACGTAAAAAATGTAGAAAATTACGTAATTAAAAGGAGAAAATATTGGAAACTTGATGACAGTATGATATTATTATTGTTAGTTATCTAGAAATTAATCGCATTAGGGAGAATTTAATAAAATAACAGTACAAAAAAACGATTTATTAGAGAAATGTCGATACCTCATTTTAACAGTGTATTGTAAATATGTAGGCTTAGTGGTCGTACGAATGCGGTCGTTTTTAAAACTTTTTATATATGAAAAACTTGGAACAAAAACTACATTGTTAGTTGTTTGCGATCGCCATTTTTGGTGTTTCAACTGTGGCGTAATGCTGAAATATGTAAAGACTCCAATCGATTCCAAAAAATATAATGAAAGATACCATTTAATGTACTTTTAACCGCTCACAGAGTTTTATGCAGATTCATATGAAGTTGATAGATCTAGAATGTGATTTTAACCCTACCCTACTTTTATGGTGTTGAAAGTTTTAACTGAAATACATTTTAGTACAAAGGTAAAATGACATTTGACAGTTAAGTGTTCCCGGGTTATTGTGTTACCCATTATTAAAAAAGTTATTTTATCGTTCATATGTTTTATATAAAACGCAATATTTCGTTGTCTATTGTGTCTTGTTTTTAAACAAAAATATTTTTAGCATTTCGCCACAGCATTTTCTACAAGGCGGCAGTGAGAAATTGTTTAAAATACTCGAATTCATTTTACAAGGGAACACTGGCAGCAAATTTTTCAAGTATCATTGTTGTGATGTATTTTACTAAGATCTCAGTACAGATAAAATAATATTTTACAGCGATTTTTAACAGGCCTGAAGTGTAAACGTATTAAAATGAGTTTACTATGAACCATTTTTTCTGAACAATATTAAGTTAATCTGATCAAATTGGATATTATTGATATTGAATAAAGAATTTATTTTTCTGTTTCGACATTTTTCATTATAATTACCTTTACTGCGTGCGAATTTTACCAATTTGTAGGAAATAATTCATAATTTCTTTTCATTTAAGTGTAACCTTTCATAACTTTTCCAAAAAAACTGCTCCACATGCAATTATGTAGACCACATTTACTTGATAACATGCAAAACCATAGGATATATTAATAAAACTAAATTAAAAAAGTCGTATAAATGTTATTATTACAAACGTAATACTGTATTCTGCGTGTAATGGAATATTCATAACATTGAATACAGCTTATAAATAATTTCCGTAAAAATGACATATCTTTAAGAAATTCAATTTCCGAATTTATACTTCAAACAAAAATTGGCCACTATAGAATATTGTCTGTCACAACCGACATCAAAAAGGTAGGGCTACTAAAATAAATGACATTTAAGTTTTTAACGTGAATTTCCGCGTATTGTTCAAGCCAATTTTACATTGAAATTTGGTACTGTGTCTACATTATACATATCCTCACGCCAGATTCCGAGGTTACAAGTAAGGCAGAGAGCAAAAAGTGCCAAATATCTATCCTTACAGATCAGACTTGCTTATACTCTTGTAATAATAGATAAGGTTTTGGGAATAACTGCACACAATCATGAACCTCATAGAAAGTTGTTCTTGGGAAAATACATCAGTGAATGAACTAGCCCTTACTTGAAGCCTGTAGATAGCAGTGACTACGAAATTTTCGAAAAAATACAATATCTGTAAAACTATTTATCTGTATAAAAATGATTCATTTACGGTAAGGAAGGTAGAGGGAAAGAAAACTATTTTATATAGTGGACAAATTCAAAGTGTACAGCTAGCTACGAGCAATAAATAATATGTCAGAAATTGACCACAATGGCGCTCAGGAACGATAAAAGTTACGATATAATTTTATCTGTTGCAGACAGAGCGAAAAGCGCTGAATAGAATAATTTTATATTTTTGGTGACTACAGAAGTAATTGAAACCGCTGCACACTAAACGTCAACGAATCATTTAGTCCGAAGCAGTTTAGTAAATCTTGCTATTACGTCTTATTCTAATAACTTTTGCACTTTTATTAAAATTTACCCTCTTGCGACTGCAGCGCCACCCTAAGTTTACGCATTCTGACCTTTTTTATACGGATTTAGATATTCTTACCTTTACTCTCCTTACTTTTCGTGTAAAATTTAAATAAAGATGTACTGACAAATCAATGATTAAAACTTGCATTAAAATTAAAAAATTAATTTGTTGCTATACAAATAATTGTAAAATTGAAGATAGAAAAAGATGAATAATTAATACACTACAGTATATATAATATTTACATAACTAATGTTTATAATTTGTACTATATGTTATAGCAAGTATTGCTATCTTATATGACATTGATATCAAACAATCTACAGTAACTTGACAGAAACAATGGTGTATCCATGTACGGGTTAGTGTTGCCAACTAGAGACAGTGCTGTCATTTTTACAATAACAATGTTTCTGCTCCTCGCAACAAAGGTCACTGGAATGGAGATGTTAGCTCTTTATAAAGGAAATGGCTCCTAATGTAATGTTTGTTGAAAGGTCCATTCTGATAAATTTAACAAATATTGGAACTGTATAGAAAAATATGCCCAGGGTTTGTTCTAGTTTGAATGTAGACACTAATAATTATAAACCCACACCATGGTATCAAATACCTAAGTACAACTAATTCCCCATTTACATTTTTCAATAACAGGCATAATGAATTTAGTTATATTTACTTTAGCATTTGTATAGACAAATATTGAATACATGTAGCAGTATATATGTATTGCCATATTTTATGAAGTTACAGAAACGAATGGCACTGGGATGTTGCACATGTCAAACTGTGGGCAGCTGTAGGCCAATGATGACGATGTGAAATCATATGGAACTTGGGTATCAGAATTTTACTAGCATCTATTGACAATATTACATATTTAACTTACAGAAGCATATCAAAGTACTTGCATTATTATAATATGATAACACCAGGAATATTACACTGCAACTACACACATTTATGTTATAAATATGTAAGAACAAGGCACCCTCAACTGCACTGTCATTGCAAAATTATATTTTAACATTATCACCATTTGTAGTAGCCCAGCATGTAATAATAATAATAGTAAAGTACATTAATACATGTCATAGATATGTCCGTGATTGTTGGTGCTGGACGGAAACTCATAGCTTTAAATACTGTCATGACCTTTTAGCAATCCATTGATTAACCATTCACTGGCTTGCTATGACTTGTACTATTAAAATATTTAGTCTGATAAACCAAATTCCGCCCAGCACCAGCTAGCTACCAACATGATGTGTGATTAACACATTAACATCTGGATATGTTGCCAATGTTAGCCCTGAAGTACCATCCTTCACATGTATTTTAACATGAGTCTTCAGTGCTGATGCTTTTCTGAATGCCTGGCCACAATTAGCACACACATATGGACGTTCACCAGTATGGCACCGAATATGGGACACTAAGTCTTGTCTTTGCACAAATGCCTTTTCACAATGCGAGCATTGGTATGGCTTTTCCCCTGTATGGGTTCGTCTGTGGTTCTTCAATGTACCTGATGCTGAGAATCTCATGGGACAAAGGTCACATCCGTAAGGCCTTTCTCCTGTGTGGATTCTGCGATGTTTAACCAGAGAGCTGGAGGTGGTGAAGCCCTTGCCACAGTCATCACAAACGAAAGGATGAGCACCACTGTGTTTTCGAGCATGTGCTACTAATTCACCCTTTGATACGAACCTGAAATTGAAAGCATAATATTTTCATTCAATCCTCTTTTATTTAGATAATTCTAGATGGTTCTTTGCCTGAAGCAAAGAAAAAACCTCCAGGCAAAACATGTTTATCATAGTTCTTTAATACCCATATTTTAGCACAAGTTTAGTCTATTTCTAAACAACAATCCTTGATGATTACTAAACAGGATATAAAATACAAACCGTCTCTCACAAGAATCACATTTGAATGGTTTTAACCCTTTATGTCTTCGGACATGTTGTTCTAGATTGTTTTTCTGTGTGAAACCTCTGCCACATATGGAGCATAAGTGTGGCCTTTCACCAGTGTGAGTACGCATATGCTCATTCAAAGTTGATAGCATCTGGAATGCCTTATTGCACAGTGTACATTGATGTTTCTTCTCTACTTTATGTGTTGCCTGGTGAATGTTCAAGGACTCCTGTGTTGTGAAGTTTATACTGCATATATCACAACTGTACCCTTTGTCTCTAGTGTGGACAGCTAGAACATGGTTATCCAAGTGAGCCTGATGGTGAAACTCACGTTTACAAGTATTACAAACAAATTTTAAATTATCTTTCGTTTCATGCATCTTTATGTGTGATATAAATGAATTTTTCCTTAGAAAACTACGCTGGCATGTTGTGCAGTGATATATTTCAGCAGATTCATCATTGTGCACCTCTTTCTGATGTCGTCTTAGTGACCTTAGTGATGAGAAACTTGCATCACATTTCGTGCATGCCTCCTTTTTCTTTACTGAATGTTTTGGTGGAACTGGCTTCTGTAATCTAGTTTGTACATCTGTACAGTGGATTACTTTTTCACTACAAGTGTCTTGGTGCTCTTTCCTTTCCTTATCATTTGTAAACAGCATACCACAAGAACATTCAAATTTTTTACTGTGATCCTCTTGTTTATATTCCAATGGTTCATTATAACTGTCATTTGTTTCATAGTACACTGTGAAGTCCGGTGTCGCTAGATCATCGTTTTCCTCCTTTATTTCGTATGATTTATTTAAACTGTTCTCGGTGCTAACATCGCATTCAACGCCAGTGAGCGACATATTGTTAAAATGTTCAAACTCTTTACTTGTGTCTTTAACACAATAATGTCCGAACATAACATGGGATTCTAAGGATGTACAGTTTGTGAATTTTTCGAAACAAATAGTACATTGGTAGGGCTCCAAGTTCGGTTTGTCTGCAGCTTCTTCTTTAACCCCATTCGAGTTCGTATGTACCCCTACTTTACCATTCTCGAACATCACTTTCAAAACTTTGTCCGATTTCATACACTTTTTCTTAAACTCGTCCGATTTACATATTACACTGTAGCACTCATAACAAACCTGTTGAGGCAGCTTATTGTTCGAAGACATATTAATATTAGCTACGAAGGATAGCACTTCGAAAAGTGTTCTGTTATCCCCTTCTAGTTTGTCGAAAAGCGATTTCATTTGCATTCCTTCTGATAAACAGGTACGACAAATTGTATTTACACGTGAATAAATATTGGATTCCATTTTAATTTGAAGAGTTTATTGTTTTAATAGTTTATTTCGACAATATAAAAACAACAAAACAAACAGGACAAACTCTCAATCACTGTCACTTTGTACTGGGTTGTCAATTGCCAGGCTTACCAATATACTTAATATATCTAACGTATAAATTAACATTATGCCATACATAATTATTAAAATAATAATATAATCAAAGACCTAATAATAACATTATCAAAGGCACGGCAGGCCTAGAAAAAGCTAAATATCTTAGCGGCTGATGGGCAGTAGCGTAGGCGGTGCAAGAAGCCGTGTTCTACGATTCCCAACCCACATATTCTGGTAAAATTCCTTTAGGGGAGGCCTATGTCTAGCAATGTTTCCAACCGATGATGATGATTAACTGTTTAAAAGTATATACGGTCAAAGATTATTGCAATAGCTCTGCAGTCAAATAAAATTAACCGTCTTAAGTGTTATTGTATGAAATAACTGTACGGTAAATACTACGAACTGTACATGAAGTTGCTAATAAAAGAGGGTAATTTTATTGCAGTTGACTTTGTGGCCAATATTCAATATCATCCCGCTTCCCATCGCAAAAAAATTTTACGTTTGATTTTAATCTGTGAAAACATTCGTGGTTGCCGTGGACGTCTTGTTTGAATTATTAAAATGTAATCGTCTAGTAATCTAATATAATTGAAAACTTTTATTACTTTGACTTAAACAAGATTGATTACACTGAATAGTAGCAGTATCACAGGAAAATGTTAAGATCTGTGTTTGCGGCGTTATAAGAAACAGATATTTTCTATTATCTATGATTTTTTAAAATTTCCACATTAAACAATATCCTATGCACTAACAGTGTCCTATATGCTAGAACACACGATTCTCTGCGGATCCTCTGCTCATCCGGCCATTACCATCAGTTTTTATAACACGAATTCTCGAGTGTCCATCGCGAATTGACAAACATACCGGGAGTCGGCCTCCAAGCTGTTCGACCGACGACCTAAAAGTCGGGTGATATTATATATTTTACTAAATTTAATTGGTAATTTTTTCCGCTTCATCAATAACTTTTGATAACCTAGCAACACTAAAATAGCTACAAGCGCTCCTTCCATAAACGCAGGTACGACCAACTTACGTTTTTAAAACATCGTTAACGCCTCCGATGAAGTTTAATGATTGTTATTTAATGATGAAAAAAGTATTGAATGTTTAATTCGCTTTCTGAGCTTAAATATGGTAGTAGAAATTTGCCACCAGCGATATTTTCTGTTTTCCAAAATCTGCCGAAGATTTTGATTCATTGGTAGGACAAAGGTAAAGAAAATGCAAAACACATTATAAAAATTGATAAACACGAGATATGCAAAAATGTATTGAACCATACATTAAAGAAAATAACATCTCGTCATAAATAAAATAAATACCTTTTTCTTTGTACAATAACACGGGTAACACAATTGTAGATATAAATAAAACATGTGATTTTAACGCTTAAAATACATTCGCAGGTATTTTTTGGTAATAAAATATTAATATTTCCATTTAATATGCTCAAAATATAAAACATGTTGACCGATTTTTTACTCATCTCCATGTGTCAAATCCATAGTTGGTTTTCAATGCATTTTATTCTATACATTTCGTATGAAATATGTAAGTCCAGTATTATTTATTTCTGCTTTACAACGCGTAATAACTTTTAATGGCTTCTACACACCGTACCAAAAAAAAATCAGTGAAAGATATCAAATGATTATTTTGTACGATTTGCATAGTAACTGTTACGATATTTAATATATTTATTATAGATTATTGAACACCTTTTCAGAGATAACGTTGACTATAACTTGTGTACAAACACTTTTATACACGTATACACGTTGAAATACAAATTAATACCTTCTTAATAAATTGTTGTTGTTCAAATGAACAAAAACTCTAATGTAGTTACAAAAAATTAAGTTTTCTTTAAAATATATTATCTTATAGACAATTGGTGATAGTATTCTTCACATTCCATTTCAGAGTCAGAATTGAGATCAAGATCAAAAGCCAGGAATCCACGGCGCGATTTTCAATCGTAGAATGCTACATGTATGTAAGAGTAGTACATGTCACGGGCGCGCGCCTTTGAAAGTCATTTTTTTTATGTTTTCGACGGCTGACAACAAAACATTTTTGTACTCGACATGTAATATAATTAAATATTAATAAATTATTGTTATAAGGTAAATTATATATTATTATCGGTAAAAGAAGCGTCGGTCGCTCTCCTACCACATGGTCTGACGACCTAAAGACAAGAAGCTGCTGGAGTCAGAAGGCCCAGGACCGGAAAGAGTGGCGCCGATTAGAGGAGGCCTATGTCCAGCAGTGGACATTTAGAGGCTGACGATGATGAAATTATTATTATATAAATACGAATAATTATGAATATTGAAGTTGGTCGATTGAAAATGGCATCATGAATTCTTAGCGTTAGATTTCCAATTTGGTGTACACATAGCTACAATGAACATCCAATAGCTTGCATATCATACCATTTTTGTAACTTTAGAATAATCATAAACAATATATTGATACGGAATAATAGCAAAAAACCGTCACTTTCAACACTCCATTCATAACGTCTGTTTAATCCAATTGCACAGCTGCAAGTTGTTTTTTCAAAGCTAATAATTTATTAACTTCTGGCTGCCAAATTGTCTTGTCTTTTGTTGATGTCTTCAGTTTTCTCACAATATCACCCTGTAAAAAATATATTTATAAGTCATCTATATCATATATGTTTAGGGTAATGATTTCTCTATATTGCACATCTTTGGGCATTTCCTTAATATTGTGGAAATGATACTTCCAATATTATTTACATAAACCCTTATTTTGCCATATTCTTGTTATTTATGTCAGTCCTTCTCTCTCTATCATTATAAAGATGTGGATTGCCAAATATTATTTAATTGTACCTGCTTAGCTATCGCTTCTTCTAAACAGGCAATATGATTTAGTGTAGCTGCATCTGGTGGTGGCAGATTAGTCTGCATATGTATAATCGCTAGTTTCCTTTTCAAATCTAACAACTTGGTCACATCAGGTTGCAGTACTGCCATATCTTTCGTTAACGCCTGTAGCTGTCTCACTTTTTCACCCTGTTAAACAATGTATTTAAATTTAAAAACATTTTTATTGTATTACATTGTTTTCATTGTGGACTTTTATTAGTAAATATTACTAAATTTTATCAATTGTTAATAATAAAACACTTGATAATAGTGTAATATTTCACCTGTGCAGAGATAGCCTGTTCCAAGCTAGCAACCCTATCCTCACCATGTGTTACATTACTAGTGCCAGTGTTAGTTGCACCTTCAGCAGTCGCCAGCTGCTTTTTCAAATCTAGCAGCTTCTTGACTTCTTCTTGCCATGCAGCTTTGTCTTTCCTCTCAGCTTTGAGTTTTCTGACCACATCTCCCTTGAAATTATTACAATAATAAGTAATTGAGTCACTAAGAACATATACTTAGTGTGGCAATAAATACTGTTACAATTAAAAATTAACAAAATATTACTAGATTTTATCATGGGAAATGAACATAGCACCTAGAATCATGTCACGTATTTTAAAAGATGACTTAAGTCTTGCGGCCTATTATGGACACACTGGTTATTTCTTAACTGGTAATTAAAAAAGAATAGGGTGGTAAAACCAAAACAACAATTTAAGTGGTATGCAAAGGGAGGTCACAGAAAAATTTCGTATATGGATATGAAAATTTTTACAATGGAGCAATATTTTAACAAACAAAATGACGGTATTTATGCTGAAAGCTCTAAAGAAGTTTCCCCATTAGTCAACAGAGTACAATGTGGGCATTATCAGAATTCAGTGATGGTTTGGTGGGGTGTCAGCCATGAAGGAGTGACTGAGCCATATTTTTGTGAAAAAGATAACAAAACATCGGCACAAGTGTATCAACATACCATTCTTGAGAAGATAGTTAAGCCCCTTAACAATACCATGTTTAATAACCAAGAATGGTCCTTTCAACAAGACGGTGCCGGGTCGTAAAGCTCGATCCACAAAATCTTGGTTAGAAACGAACGTTCAGGACTTTATCAGAGCTGAAGAGTGGCCGTCATCTAGTCCTGATCTTAATTCAATGGATTATGATTAATGGTCAGTTTTAGAGAGTAAAGCTTGCTCTAAACGCAATAACAATTTGGAGTCCCTAAAACAATCCGTACGATTGGCAGTGAAGAATTTTCCCATAGAAAGAATGTGTGCTACTATTGATAACTGGCCTCAATGTTTAAAGGACTGTAATGCAGCCAATGGAGACCACTTCAAATAAGCTTTATATATTTTTAACGATTTTATATGAATGTATTGAAATAACACACTATAATAGTAATAAATGTTATGTACAATAAAAAAAAGTTGTTTTTCTTTGTAACAATATTTATGGCAAGACTATGTATTTATTGTTTTATATTAGATAATATATAACAAGGTGTGTACAGCAAAAAATTGCCAGATAAACAAACTATGGGTGTAGCAAGAACTGCCCCTTTTATTCGAAATTTTGGCAATGGTAAAGGTGGCAATTAATGCACAAACATTCTTGAATATTATAAAGACCATTCACCAAAATAATTAGACTCCAAATAGGCATAGATATCTAAATAGCTGTTGTTGCTAAACTTACCACACATCTTAATACAGTTTTATTTTGAGTTGCAGATGCCTATTTATTTATACTTTATTAAAGCACAACAGGTATGCAAGGATAGGGATATTTGGCACTCCATACTTTGTGCCTAGCCCTTAAGGGACTTGACGTGAAGATATGTATGTGTGTATTCTGTTGGTCAAATGTTAACATCTATTATTGTATGTAATTATGGTATCTTATGACGAAATAGTTTTGAGCTTTGACCATCTGAAAGTTTGTGACTTCTATCTGAAAATATTTAAATCTCATTCCTTGGATAGCATTGACCACATAACATCAAATATATTATAACCTGTATACTAGTTTTGTTAATAATAAAAATAATACACTTACTTGAGCAGCAACAGCTGTTTGTAATTCTTTAATGCTGCCCAAGGCCAGATTTGATGCAGCATTCTGAACAACCAGTGAAAGATAATGAATGTTATTGATGAAGATGAGAGATATGGGTGAGAACCTGAATCTCTGCTACTTATAAATATATCTACTGCAGTCAATGAAAAGGTATGAAGAAATATTATAATTGCAATCAATCAACAGAGCAGCGAAGCTTGAACTGATAATGCTCCATTAATGCCAATCTGAGAAAGTGGTAGATGGGACAAATTTATAGACATTCCAAAAGAGATCATAAGGAAGAGTTAGATGTTCATGTCTGGAAATGTTTCAATTTGGGTTCACACCTTCTATGAAAAAATTTCATTTAAAAAAACCATACATAGTTATTACATTTTGCACCGTTACCGATGAAAATCTAAAACGCTATGTAGTACAAGCTGGGACTTTTATCAGTAGGACGTATAGTGAATAGCTGGTCATTATTTCCTCATATGATATTGATTTTAAATATCTCTATTTTTGATTTATTCATTTATAATCTCAATTGTAAAGCACATCACTTCTGGTATCTCACCAGGGCTTTGTATAATAAACATGCAACTCTATAGACCCGTTCGAGAACCATGCACCCTAACTAATATGCCAATCACTATTATGTTCAAAGAAATTTCTAGAACTTTTCTTCTAGCGAACGGTGAAAGGTTTTACCATGACAATGTCTACATGGCTTTACCTTAGTGGCTCTTTCGCTCTGTGTTCCCGCGTACTTGGCTTTGAGCTTGTCCAATTCGTCTTGTTCGATTTTCGCGAACAATGGCTCTGGCTTGCCTATCTCATGTCCCGATGGTACATACTGGATTAACGTTGGGTTTCTGAAATAATAGGATTTTGTTTTAAAAAATTTTTAACTTCTTGGAACAACTTCCACAGTACTATCTGAGCCCAAACTTGGCAAGAACAGTGCTATAATATCCAGACAGCTGAAAAACTACATGTGTAAGTTGTCAGTACATATATACTTATATTTTACAACCAGTCAAAAAAAAAATACTTGTGGTCTTCACACCAATATTTATTTTAAGCAGGAATCCAATACATTATTTACTATTGTTAAATCCTAGTAGAAATATCACAACTATACATGTTTCTGTTGCTAAGAGTTTGTTGCGTTCTAATTTAAAAATTTGAGTTATACCAAAATTGAATTAAGAAATTTACCAGCTATAAAGTCATATTACAATTTAAACTCTATTATCTGTTCTCTAAATAGTTGTAAATACTCCCCGATATTGACAAACTTAATTACTTTTCTTACTACAAGTTATCTTTAACAATACAAAGATCATGCCAAATATTAGTTGACACTTACTCGGGGTTTATTCTCAAGGGTGTGGGGCCTACGTTGAGCTGGTCTCGCAACTTTCTACTGGTCTCCGGCATGAACGGCTGCAATAGCGCACACAACAACGCCACCAGCTGGCAGCAAATGCCTATTGCTGTAGCACCTCGCTCTCTGTAAACAATAATATTATATGTAAATGTAATAAACATACACCTGGAAAATATCCCAACTCCCACTGAGCTGTAATATGTTCTAGATCTGACAAAATTTGGAAAATATTACGTACAACTGTTGTATGTGATATCACTATTGTATGTGCAACTCACTTATCATCTTCTGTGCTTTTGAGTAGCACCCAGGGCTGCGTGGACTGCATGTGCTGGTTGCCGATCTTGGATATGCTCAGCACGTGTCTGAGTGCCTCGCGAAGACGACCCTTCTCCATGTGGTGTACATACGCTGGAAGCAAATTTAAAATTGACCAGTCTGACGGTCTGAAGATTATAGTTTCGAGATTATAATCCATAAACTACAGAAAAATGTATTTTAAATATGAGTTATTTCATCACAAGTATGTGTAGATTTATGACATGAAGTATGTCATAAGTAAAACAATGAGGCTGAGGCATTTTATGGCATTGAAAATGTCCGTAGACAAAATGTTAGTGTTACAGTATTCATTAATATTGTTTTTTAAATAAAAGTAAGTAGGTTCATTATTTTTCAACCTTACCTTTGCAATAGAAACAAAAGTTAGCCAAAGGTGGGAAATTCTACCTTCTGTTGTATATAAGGTGGGTAGATATACATTTGAATCCCTACTTCAGAATGTGAGATATTGAAGTTGGGAATTGAAATAGATAAAAACTCCAGTTTGGAATCCTGAAAATTTTTGTTTCGGATTCCTTTAAATTTCTTTGTAGACAAGCATTCTCTAGAAGATGAAAAAGAAGGTAGCAAAATATGTAGAACATTCCCCCACTCTGTTCTAATACAATGTTGCAAGTTAATGTCACTTACCAGACACATCTTTGTTAACCATCGCCATTAGCTCGTAGTCCTCTTTGCTGGGTTTCATGTCCGGTACCACTCCTTTGAACGTGTTCGCACAGAACGTGAGGCAGCGGTGGCAGAAGTTGCCCAAGTTATTGAGCAGTTCAGAGTTGTTCCTGTGAACACATACATTCAATAAATAATATTATAAATATTTATATATTGTGTTGGTAATGCCCTTAAAATGATAGTGCTGTTGTCTAGGCAACAGTGTTGCCATCTGAATGCTGTGGCAGTCAGATTCTGTCTGCCTCAAAATATTAATTACTCAGCTTTCAAAGTGTTCAAGGAGGGTTCTTCTTTTATCTTGTTCTAATATTTGTCATATTTTGCTACAAAAATTATGGATTATTACATATATAAAAACTATGCATTACCTGGTGCCTAGCTCTGTCCAACTGAAGCTCGAATCGGATGTCTCAGGTCTTATGCTGGCCAAATAGAACCTCCAAACGTCTGATGGTATACCAGTTTCCTTTAAAATAATACAAAGATGCAAAAATAATTTGAATTTTGACAAATCAATAAATTAAAATTAGATGTTCCAATGATATAAAACAGATAGAAAAATGTTTTAAAGATATAAAAAAGTTTTCTTACCACATTTATAACCAATAAATAAGTACGTCTTACCTGAGCATCTGTGCCAAATACTCCAACGCCTCGTGACTTCGAAAACTTGCCCTCTTCATAATTAAGGTACTCTGTAATAAAAATGTAATACAGGATGGGCCATTAAGTTAGCGGATTTCAAAAAGTTATAGACACAACTACAAAACTTAGAAAAGATAATTTATATTTATAATAAACTAAAAACACATAAAGGTATACACTCTTCGAATCTAGACCTCAAATCCGTTAAAACTCGCTGGCACATTGCTCGTGGGATAGCCGACATTTCCTCGCGAATGTTGTTTTTCAGCTGGGCAAGCGACGTCGATTTATTGGCGTAAACGCGGCTCTTAAGATACCCCCAGAGAAAAAATCCAATGCCGTGAGATCTGGGGTCCGGGAAGGGCACGGAATGTTTCCTCGACGTGATATCAGTTTTCCTCTAAATATTTCGTTTACAACTGCTAAAGACCCATTGGATGTATGGAATGTTGCTTCATCTTGTTGAAACCAGGTTCTACTGTTGGAGGCTTCAAAATTATGCCGTTGTAAGAACAAGTTAGGTAACATTGCTGTGTAGCGATCAGAATTTACTGTTACAGTCTTGCCTGGCTCATTTTTGAAGAAATGGGGTTGGATAATTCTTTCAGTCAAC
>DWJK01000995.1:0-18619 GCA_018248815.1 Croniades pieria auraria | reverse complement strand
TAAGTGATTGGACATTTATTGTATTGTACTTTTTTGAACTTCAATTTTTGTACTATTGAAATGTATCAATCGTTGGTGAACTTATAAATAAATAAAATAAAATAATAATAATTTCGTTTTCTTTTAACGTCCTCATCGTGAAAGGCTATTTTTCTTTTAATATTGTCATAAGTTAGCAATTAAGTGTACTGTGGAGTTTTAATAAATATTTTTAATTTATTTTTCATATTTTGTTTGTAAATTAATTTGAACTCTTAATCCTTGTATATTTACTAATAACAGATGTCATATTAATGACACTTCAGGCGCAATGACGTGTTATAATTTCTTGTAGTTGTGTTTTGGTTTTTTATGGATACCGTACTCACAAATCAAAATATGTATGATTTGCCATGAAAAACAAAAAGGGGGAAGCAGATTGATAGAAATAACATTGTTTCAATAGCTCGGTTAAGCTGTATAACGGGTCAACTCGAACTAAACCCGAGAGCCGCTCTACGGCTAAGCACTTTGAGGGCCCACAAATTTCGCAGCTAGTGTGTGCTCGTTCTGATATCAGAACCGGTTGGCTAACTTTGTAACAATGGATACGTCAGTAATGTCGCCATTAAATACTGATGGCGTATTAGGTTTGCGGTTTTATTAACAAGGACATTTAGGTGTAGCACGCTGATTGTGCTTAATTTGTGTTAATAAAGAGTTGGCTATTTGGCAATGGGCTCAGTCCCAATTCCATGGGACGTATAATATAGCTAGTAATACGTAGGAGTGCTTTACGGGGAAATAAAAGCGTGTAATTTTTTTATGGTAGTAGACAAAGAAAACGCTTGTGAAGTTTCCATCGTTTCCTAAGAATGTTTTCGTTTGAACAGAAGTTTTCGACGCTTACGGCAGATGTCATTTCCGGTGTACGGCAAGTTTTCCTTCGGCACTTGGATAAGAACCCAGCGGCAAATTGCACTTCGAGGAGTACCGAGGGCTTTTCGTTTTTCTTAAACGTGTTTGAATTCTTATCATATTTATTTTATACATCAAAGTAATGATAAAATTATTTTTTAATGAAAGAAATTACATATTATGTATACTCGTATGAAGCGCCGAAATTTGCTATTGTAGTATGAGTGTTCCAAGGAGTTAAGCATAGTAGTGCCGGTGCGTATCTTTTTAGAAAAAACAGGCGTGGTTACGTTTATGTTATAATAGGTGCAAACATATTGTTTCTAATAAACTGATACCAGCCGTACGTGTGTGGAGGTAGATTTTTAAAAGATCAACACAGTGACTTAAAAACTGTAGGGTCAGTTTGTATCATGTATCTCTGTCAATTACAATAAAATCTACGTTGAAGTAAGCTCTATGACTAGCCCTTACGGCCATTTCGTTCTGAGACAAGACAGTGGAAAGATAGAAGGGTTGATGATGATGATAACGATCATGAAAATAATAATAATGAAGCTGTTTGTGTCCTTCAAGACAAAACAAAGATCAATATCCAAAGGTTAGTCGTGCTGCCACTTACACAGACATTATGAAAATACGAATATATACGAAAGCAATTTAAAGTAAGCAATTTCAACTTTTAGTTAGTGCTGTCGTTTTCACAATACACGCCAAATAACATCGCAGTCGACGGCGACATTAAACATTAATGCAATGGAAATTTAAATACTCAACGTCATATGTCCTTAATACTGAAAATAATTATGTCACCGTAAACACACTGATGTTCTGTACTTACATATGCGCATGTTACAGAAGTAGAGTTATCTATATATTAATACGCGAAGCACACACTTCGTACCCCTTTTTACGAAAATTGCGCGGACGGAGCAGTATGACATTTGGCACACTTACAGTGTATACAGAGAAGGAGTGCAGAATGTTAAAATGTATGTAATGTGTATTACAAATACCTTCAATTGAATTAAATAACGCAAGTATTATTTACGTCCCCGTTGGCACCGTCAGACACGACACGGATTGTTGGCAATAAGTAGCACAGAGGAAAGATTTATATTAGTGTAGTCTTTGACGTTAGAACCTAGACAACGCTCAAACCGATTTTTTTATGAGTTACGATCGAATTTCGATCGCTACTGAGCCACTAGTCTACATAAATATTTATTAATATGTATATATGTACATAATTAATCTGTCATCTGGTCACCATAACACAGACTCCCTTCAGGCCTACTTTGACATCAAAGATCGTGTGTGAAGGTGTGTCTTAACACATTATATGTCTCCGTAAATGAAATGGCATTGAAATTGACTTAGAACAGAAGACGAGTTACATTCTCATTTGAAGCTAATGTTTGCGTAACGGGTAAACAGTTGTCTGGTCTGGCTGGGTCTAGTGCATTACACAGATATGCATGTAGTTTAGATGTCTAATTTTAGAACAATTCAATCAAAACAAAAGGTAACAATACAATGTGGGAGCACCCTCACAGTTCTCTTTAATATTACCAAAAAATACAGCAAAATTTTAAGCTGTGTATTTATTTCCGCGTATGTATGTTTATCAGATGCGTGGCTACCACCCTCAGGGTCTACCTAGTTTGGGAGTGGATGGCTATGTTTGTTGATGAGTGCGGCACTAATTATTATTTTATTTATTTATTGACCGATTGTTAAGAACATATTTGTTATGACTTACTGTCTTCATAGAGTGGAGAACTGAGCACCTCCTTGCCTTTCTCCAGAGCTTCGTTGTACTCCAGGATGTCACCTTCAGACGACGGGGTTTCCTGCATCATGTCATCTATTTCTTGGATTACCTGAAATATGTTATATTTAAACATTCATTAAGAGCAGTACTAAATCTAATAATAGAGAAGTGGTATAAAAATAAGGTAATTCTATGAGATTAAATATTTTAAATCCGTTTGCCAGTATTACTAAACACACATTTAATAATATTATTATATTTATAGATGATAACTTCATTATCTTGATTCTATTATTTCTTATCCTAAGATCTAAATGTAGGCTCATCGAGTTCTAAACGGTCAATTCTCAGACAACGTAGTTTGGAAGTTTTAGATTGGTTAAATTGAGTTTCGGTGTTGTAAGAGACATGAAATTGCTTAATTTGCACCTCAGACGGTGGCATTCGTCTGTCGCGGAGCCCGGGGGTAACTTCGGTCGTTTTGAGATTGTATATTTTATTCATTGGCGTAATGTTAAGATGCGGAGGTGAATAACGAATAAAAATCTATGAATCCTAATGTTTGTTGTATTTGGTTAATGGAAACAAGAAACTTTACGAAAAACCTGTCTTCTTTTCTTAACGTGTGGTCTCTAACTTCTGGACGCCCTACATTCTTATTTGAATTTCCTTGCTCAGTGATCATAACATCTAGTGTTTGTATTATTTTATATTTTAATGTAAGCCTTATAATTTGTATGTGCGTGTGGATCCTACCTCGTCAGCAGTTTTGACAGGGCACTCGTGGTCCTGGTGCAGACCGCCCAATATAAGCGCGTGCATGTCCAGGTCAGAAGCCACGGCCTCGTCTTCAGAGCTATGTATTTCATCATCCGGGGTTATCAGACCCTGTAACAATGTGCTGGTAAGTAACCTGTGTAGTTATTTATTATCACTATTAGATTATGACCGGAAGGAGTGGCGCCGTTTAGGGAAAGCCTATGTCCAGCAGTGGACATCTAAAGTCTGATGATGTTGATGATTATCACGCCAGGTACTTTACAAGGTAAACAGAGAGCATCAAGTGCTATATATTGCAAGTATAACATGCCTATAACAAAGTGGACGAGTTCATTTTCCTTGAATGGATTTGAGTATTTTAAAAATGATATAATACTTATAATATCATAATATACCATCACATGTACTACATTTCATGGTTAAAGAAGACGGTATCTTTGCATTTTATTCTATCAACAATGCATTTTATTTTCTCACGAAATTAGTGACCAGGTATTTGTGTTTCGAAATCCTTTTAAATTTACTGAACAATAATGATTTTCGCCTTGTGATTATTTCGCAAATTAACTAACTAAAAGCAAGACCGTATGTGATATCTTCCTTCATTGTAAAGAACCTGAAGCAAGTAGTGTACATATTATAATGGAACCACCATTCTGTCACCAGTTAGTCATCGGGTCAGGTGCACGTACGCTTTTGTTGCTTTGAAAATATGACATTCCGTTGATAAAAGTAGAGCAGAGAACAACACAATTACTGGTGACCTTAAACTATATATAAAATAAGAACAGCGGGCAGAGACGTAGAACTGAGCAATGAATCATCTCAGGTTTTATCTGTTCAGAGAATATGTTTACTACTTTAGAACTAGCTATCCTGTTCACTACGTATCCGTATATACATACATATGTAAGTATGTATGTCGTACTTGTGGTTTTAATACGCAGTTGAGATAAAAGGAAATTAACGTTGACATTTTTATTCACTGGATGATAAACGGTATTACGTTAATAAGCATGACAAATATGCATGGTTGTACGGAAATTAAAGGATTCATAGCCTTTTTCTCTCGGCTCTTTTGTCATTGCGTTGTTGGAACACAAGTCTTCTCTCAGCATGAGAGGGTTAAGGCCATAGTGTGCCATGGTGGACAAGTGTGAGTTGGCAGACTTCAGACGCTTTAGAGATTTTTTTTGTGACATATGAAGTGCAGTTTTCCTCACAATAATTTGCTTCACAGGTAATTCAGGTGATATTTAATTTTAAGGCGCACATTTTGGTAAAGAGTTGCATAGATCGAACGGACCAACGGATTTGAACACAGGACCGCTGGCGTTAGAGGCTATTCTAAACCACTAGGCTGTCAATACTTGCCTACTACTAGTAAGCTAGCATTAATAACCTTTTCATTGTAAGAAGACTCATGTCCAACAGTAAAATAAAAAAATGGTTGATGATGAAGGCATTAAAACTGCGGGATTATGTTTTGCTGGACGACTAGAATATATATACAAAAGAACCGGCAGTGGTTGGGAACGAAAAGTCCAAGATCGACCTCCGTAGCGTGCTGTTTAAAAGACTTTATCCAGCAGTGGTCAGGCTGATGATGATGAGGTGTGTGTGTGTGTGAGTAATATAAAGTAATGAATACCTTTTTGTCACTCAGATTGAGGGTGGGGATGTGCATCTTGCGCGAGAACGACTTGGTCCAGTCGATGGGGAGGATGTTGCCGAAGTTGCCGGTGATCGTCCACCACATCCTGTAACAATAGAATATTATTATTATTGCTGCCTCCGTTACCGGTTGTAAGCACGACTTCTGAGCAAGAAGTCCTGGGTTTGATCTCCGGATCCGACTAGATATTATTGGGTTTATCTAAATTAAAATTCGTAATAGTAGCACGAAGTCTGGATTTGTGTCTAATGTACATCAATATGCTTACTCCCTATTACATGGGATATATAACGCGACCGGTGACAAGTGGGAGTTCTACACTCCGCTGCCTACCTCTTCGGTGCAATAAAGGCATGATATTATGTTATTTTGAGGGTCCATCGAAATACTAGAGTCAGTAACTTTAATTTGAAAAATTCTTCGTCGTTTTTCTTACTTTAATACTTTCAGTAAATACCTTTTAACTAGAACAATTTTACTAGGATATTAAGCTGCAATTGATGATTATGAGAAAGTATGAAAATATCTATAGGCCGAACGATAGCTTTGTTTAAACGCCATGCAATTATTTGTAAGAAAAACAACAAGTAAAAAAACAAGTTCAATGACTTGCCTCAAACGTGGTAAGTTTTGTAGACTACGATTACCATATATATATACATACTTCAGCATAATAACAGATAGAGTACAGTACATATGATACAATTATAGTAACATATAATTCAGTTATTTGTTATCTTTAAGGGTAATTATGTTATAATTGAAACCGTAACAATGTAAGTAACATATACATACATATTAAAACAACAATACTCTACATGTGAATACATTGCATACTTTATGAGCTGTCCGAAATATATTTATTTTTGAGGTCAAGATGAAATAATTATATAGTTATTTAATCAGATAACAAACAGAATGGTTAATGCGACCACAGATAAATTATATAGCGAATTCTATGTGGATTTGGAGATAACTACTTTTTATGGTAACAGAGGCTGGTTTAACATCGTATAAATTTTATTATGTGGCTTGTAAGCAAATACATATGTAGGGTTCCAAATTTCCACTGATGCAGCCAAGATAATTTTTTGGAAACATGTTGTAACAAATACACCTGTTACTTTTTTGTCAATTTCACTGCACATTCCTTGTTATTATGTCACTTACTCGGTCACGTAATATTTGTTATGAAAAACACGTTTTCCTTCACTTAAAATCTTGCAACACTCGGCTTGCAATGTAGCCGCGATCGGTTCTATAAAATTTTATACACTCAATTTATTATAGATGCAAATTACTTAGCTATGTTTGCTTATTTTAGTATTATTATTGCAAATTACGGCCCTTAAGCCTTCTCAGTCCGAGAGGAGACTGCCTCTCAAGATAAAAGGGGTTTTATTGATTATGATAGCGATGTCAATGTATACAAAAAATAATAGGAGACCACAAATAGTTATATATAAGATGAATATAGCAACAAATTTTTAATACCTTTTGTCTATTGATTCAATTCCTGCTATATCTTTTGTAGTCGGCAATGAATTCTTTATACTATTATATGTTTACATTTTATTTTTGCGGAACAACTTTATTGAGTTTGTTTTCGTACTAATTATTTCTACTTTTACTGTTTTATTTTAAGTTTACAGTCTAGTTTATTTCTAATTAGTAGACAAATGCTGGGTACATTTTGTGCCTGTCCTGTCATTAGTAACATATTACGTATCTGTTAATTTCTCCTTTTCACATGGTAATACATAATGGGTTTCAAATAAATAGTCACGCTAGTAGTATAAAAGAACCAGGTGTTTACAATAAAATCAATGTAGTCAACGTTCTTCAGGTAAAACCCTTGGTCTGATTAAACTTGTGGACAGTTCTGGAATCTAGTTCCAAATATCTGTGGTCTTGTCCGTCCTTGTACATTTGTGACAGACGCCTGTTGTCTGAATAATTCTCATTTCTGCCCCGTGTGAACTTCCTGCGGTGGGAAGAGCTGGTTGCGTCAGTCTTCCCAATTATTCGCGCGCAAGGTCGACGTAACGCGAGCGTATGTACCGGAGTCTGTTTTTGTTCACCTCGGATGTTTTTTGTAACACGCGTAACTTTGTAATCCTACCGAATATACGCCGAACTGCTTTCCATCTGTTATTCCTGGCTCTTAAACTATGTTCGTTTACAAATTTTTATTTATAACACGCGTGGGCTTTTATTTATAACTATTTTTATTTATAACAAACACGGTTTATTCAATAAATACACAGTACCTTCGTTCCCTTTTGACACCTTTACTTAGCAGTTGGACGAAAAGAAAGTTATAGATTTCTATTGTCAATAGAATTATCAATCTTCATTAGTGGAATAGTGGGGAAAGCGTAAAAAGAGTATATCTTATGGTTGTTTTAATAATAATACTGATAATGATGATGATTATTATACTCTTTATTTTACACTATGATCATTATACAAAATGAACAGCCACAGATCAGTAACATTTGAATATTATTTTTATTCCTACTAAGCGATAAGATAATTAGTATGAAACATATTATATAAGATGCCCATATAAATTTATGACACAAAAATGAAAATGTAATAATAAAATGGTTGAGTATTATCACCAATCGGATTTGAACCTGATCTAAATGTCATTAATGAGCAACTAAAATTGGATAATTAAATTATCTACCAGTATAACTCACGTATGTATTTAGGAATAGCCTGATCAGTTCAAAACCTATCCGCGATCCTTCTTGGTGTTCTCCCGCTGATCTCAGCGAGGCCGCTGCGAAGACTAAACCGGTACTAATCACGTTTCCTAGATATAATATAATAAGTATAATACTCAGGAAACGTTTGATAGCAAAAAAAAATTGTACATTAAAGCCACTTGCTTGTGTCCCATTGTCTAGCAGGCATTGTATTGGCTATCCCAATGATTATTTATATAATAGTATTGGGACCATACACAGAAACAATTACCAGTGGGTGGTCCGAAATGTAAATATTACATTAATTGTATTGTAAATTTAACCTGGTTTAATTTTCCCCATTGTTGTACTTCTTTTGGATGGCAAGAACTATACCTTACTTTTATTTTGAATTTAAAAAAGAATTTAACCATGGCAACTCCTGCAATTAGGTATTCTTAGATCCACCTATTTCATGGGAAGAATAACATAGCTGATGAAACCGGAGTAATACATTCCTTTGGCTAACCCTTCGGGAAAAACAGGAGAGTTGTTATGTTATGTTGTTATGTTTAAAGTATAGGTTACTCTTTTAAGAACCTGAACTCTAAGAAAGCGGATTATACATTGAATGTTTATTAGCGGTATGGAAATAGGCATTTACATGTTTCATTGGTTTGTGTAAAAAACTGTAAATAAACATGTCGCTCCCACATGCGGGCCGTTTGTGTAAACAGTAAAGCGCGGTAAGCGACGCGAACGCCCGTGAGTCAGCCGGAGACACAAATTGGCGCCAATTTGAGCCGCGCCGCGTCACGGCTCAATTGAGGAATGTGTCACTTCATATTACCACGAGTAGCTGCACCGTGCAGTCCGATTAGGAGAGATTTTTGTGCAACACTCTCCGGAGGATTTAACAAGAAAAGAAAACAGATTTCAATACAGAGCAGCTCTTTGTTTAAATCAAGTTCAACAAATGGTGTTATTGCGAATTTGAGATGGAAGTATCTTCCAGTATTATGTAGCGTATTATGTAGCGTAGACATAAGCGTAGAATTGGTCATAGTATTAATTATTATTATTATATCGTCTCACCTATTAACATACAGGATAGGCAGAGAACACCGGCTGCCAAATATCTATATACCTAGCTATATTCTTATAGACACGACGTGTTTTATACATGTAGGTAGGTTTCGGATACTTCTGACTGTCGCATCAGCCAGTATCTGATCGTTTTGCTAAGCTGACTCTTGATTCAGAAGATAGCCGAGTCTTGATAATTCAAGTAAAAATTTCAGTTTTATTATTCTTTCACATGCTGTTCTTTATACTTGCCTCAGCCTTCTTTTCATTTTGACACTACCATTGTGTTTCACAAAGCATCTTCCTTCATATGTATTACGAAAATGTTTTATCATCTTAATACCCATTAAAAGGTAGCTGACAATGTTTATAACTAAGAGTACTTAAAAGGGATCGTTCTAGTTGAAGCAAATATGACATTGCAACATTGTCTCTGCAGCTCCAGACATGGAAGTGTGATAGAAATACATTTTATTGTTCACATTATTACCTAATAAAATTGTTACACTGGAACTGACAAAAGGTGGTCATTGTATTATGCATTGAGTATTATATTTTGACTCTATTGCCATATATATCAGAAATGGTATACAAAGCGTTAAAAGTACGAAAGTCCAAAGATACGTAAGAGAAAAGAGAGAAGAAACAAATAAGATGAGAAAAGTAAGTAGTAAGAAAAGTAAGTAGTGTGAAAAGTAACATTGTCCGAATGTATTACTGTGAAAAATGTAATAACCGCGTTTAAATACTCAATACATAAACACAACAAATGACGTTCATGCAGAATAATATCGACATATCGACGGTAAAATCGCCTGGACTTAAAATTACAAAATCACGCTGATATATTTTGGTCAATGTAAGGCGAAGTTTACTATTCACATAGCATTTGGTTCATTACACTTAAACATCATCACCTCAGCTTCTGTTATTTTCCTGCTAAATACACTCTCCTAAGAAGTGAGAAGATCTTATTCAGCCATCACCGCTCACTTCCTTAGAATCATCATTTCAACCGCCGGACTCTCATTACACTTGACTTTGATTATTAAAATGGACATATTATTAACTATTATCGTCATATCGCGACGTAAGTTCTTTTACAGGGTATACAAAGGGCATCGAGTACCAAATATCTCAATCTTTACAAATCTGGTGTATTTCTTCCACGTTCATAATTGAATAGTTTTAATCATTTTAATAACATTGTAACTTATATGAGTGATACAATATATATTAAAACGACGTGGTCGAATAGCTCCATAAAAACTCAAGCATTTATTATGAAGCAACCTCTGTTAGCGTTTAACATCAATAGTCCCGACTTGTATATCAAAGCTTGATAATTTTATATCGGTGGCTACAACACGCAGAAATTAACTAGGCACTTGCGAGGTATGCGCTTTCCTTCCAGCCATCTGATTCCATCTGCCAATATCTACCACTCTCGCCTATAATCCATCCATACCTTCCGATTACGTCATCATAGTGAGCCAACTAGCTAGTTTCTGCGAGTTATACTTATCAATAGTAACGCAATAAATTATGTTGACCTTTTTTATTCTGTCTGCGATATACATACATATATGCAATTCTTGTAGTTAAATCTTGCTCATGTGGGCTTGATGTTGCCACATTTGGTCATGCAATGTAGTCGTAAGAGACAAGCATTGAATAAAGATTTATGAGAATTTATCAGCGACATTACAATGTTACCCAGTGCATTGATCAATTAACGCCTTTAATCAATGATTTGTTGAAAGTTTACAGTGACAGATATGTAATTGCTTTTAATATTGGTTATCGGCAAGTTTTGAAATTGTCATTTTCAGGTCTGGTCAGGCTTTCTTATTCACTTAGTTCTTACGTCACATTTTAGATTAACTTTATCACTGTTATTTCTATTTTATTTTGCTCGAAATCCAAAACACTTTATCTGGGGGAATATAGAGCATTTAATGATAATGACATCTGACACTGAGTACGTGCCTGTTCGCCAAATGAATCAAGCATCACCAGATGTTAAAATAAAAACATGGGAAACCATACACTGATACCGTGTAGGTGTTTTGCTAAAAAAAAGTGTCTGCCTTATTATCTCCCTGACATAAAACAGGTCATGGCAGAATAATCTCAATAACACAAGGTCTGGTGATGTCGTTAGTGTATTGCGTCACACTTGCCATATGTTCGCTGAGGATATATACTCGCTTTTTGTTTTGGCTATCGAGTGGCATTTCGCTGTGAAGTTCAAGGCTTATTAGGTTAGGGGAAGCGGCTTTTTCCTTAGAAGCGGACATTTTCCTTAGATTATTTATTGTGATTGGTAGCAAATTTTCTAGTCGAATTTTTGTTAAATGTCAAAGAATAAAATAAGGAGACAAGCCGTTGCCAAATTAACGCAGTCAATCTTCAATAGTTAGGAAACATTAAAGGAAAAGAAGAAAAATATATAGAAGGCAATTTGCCTTGAAATGTTTGTTAAGAATTATTTTTTTCAAGTACCTCCTTTTTTATCCAATTATTATCGATTTAATGCTGCCATTAAAAGGTACATATGTGATAAGTTATCTCTTAAATTAATATTATCTCCTTTAGCACATTACTATTGCAACATTAATTAACTTGACAAATCTCTTATTGATTTGCGGATTCTGTTTTAATATCATATTCACATGGAAATTATGTATTATAAACGCTTATGTAACAACGAAAGATGGCGACGACACTACCAAAAATCATTTCAGTGTTGAATATTTTAAAGGAAATTTCGTGCAATTCGCTTTTGGAACTTCAGGTACTAAACCCTTTTATCGTTCCGCTGTTGAATACGGGTCTTCTCAGAATGAGAAGGGTTTAGGTCATAGTGTGCCACGCTAGTCAAGTACGGGTCGGTAGAGAGACCGGTTTATATTGATATTAATAAAATAAATTCTAAATGTTCAGCAGGACACTTGTGACATCGATATACCAGATTGCTTTTAATGCTTCGTACAGTGATTGGCATTACGAAGATGAATGATAAGTTATTATATTTTATTGTGCGAGTTGTAGCTTCGTGCTCCGCTCAGTACCGTTGTTTGAACAGACAAGTTGGTGTAGATAAAACGTTAACAATTAGATAAATCGTTCGCAAAACTGTTCCCGAATCGTCAGTTCTATTACTGGTGCATATATGTAGCTTGATAATCGAATGGGTATCTCTTCTATTACGATAAAGAAGTAACTGTTCAAAGACCTCAATGCTTTTGTCTATGGATCGACTGCAGTTATCAAGAAATCCATTCTTGACAAGCAGAACTGCCTACTCCGATTCAAATAATGCAGCTTGCGATGTATCTGTGACTCAATTTTAGATACAGCTTTAGAGTTTACGAGTTTACGTATATATCTGTCTGTTCTATAATATACTCATTTAATTATCTAACATGTCAAGGGCGTCCTCGTAAATGGATAGTTTAGATAAAACGGTTTATTGTGTACATAACAAGTTTCACAATTTTGTCCAACTTTAAAAGTCAGTGGCTCTATTATGGTAATTCCTGACGGTGTATGCGAATTTGGAATTTTAGCTTTTTATAGTGAAGTCAAAATTGTTTTTCCTTATACTTAAATATGTGCGTCAAACATTAAATTGTCTTTAGAAGCAAATGAAGAACAACGCTAGCTAAAAAAGAGTATAAAAATTTAATCACTCATTATGAGCGCCTTTTTAGTGAGAGGTCAACATCTGGCAAGCCCTAAATGAATAGAATGGATAGGATTTTTCTAATTTTATAACATAACGTCACGCCTGTATGTCTCCGAATGGTAGGCTCAGGAATATAGTATTATTTTTTCTACATATGTTATGCTATTGGCTCTAATGGCCTCTACAGTTTCACCGGGTTTTAGTGGCGAGCCCAAGTGGCTCCGGCTGTATTAAGGACAGTGGGGAGGGGTAGGAGTGAGGTCCAGCACGGGCTGGCCCTCCGGCTCCGCCCAGGGAGTATAGTACACTCTCACTCCTGATTTTATAAGTCCTCTATATATTATTGAGGGAGATACCGCTCACATGATTATATGTTGTCTTTAACCTGTGTACTTGGGGAGCGAATATAATATTGTTCAGACTAACTTTAGGGAAAATGAGTACGTATGGGACGTTGCGTTATCGATATTTATAAACAAAGGAAGTCCTCAACACAGTCATTGCGAGATAGCACTTCATAGTTCGTTTTAGTCACGACAATGTGTATTGCAGATTTCTTGTATAGCGATAACAACTTTATAAAGGGATCAAATGTTGGCATGCTACTTCGCGGAGACATAATTAGATTGACGAATATGGTAACACTGTTTTAAAGCATCATTATTATTAATATCAACACTTTTTATCGTGCTACTGTTGTAGACGGGTTTCCTCTCAGAATGAGAAACGTCTAGAACATAGTCTACCAGGCTGGCCAAGCACGGATTTGCTGACTTTACACGCCTTAGACAATATTACTAACACATTACAGAACACTAAGGTGCGCCTGTTTCCTCAGAGAGATTTCCCTTCTTTCTTATAGCAAGTGAATAAACATAAAACACACAAACAATCTATAGGAAGGAGACAAATGCCAGTATTGAAACCAGGTTTTTAATACGAAAGGAAATACTATACTTTGGCTACTTAATTATTATTAATTATCGGCAAATCATTTCTAGAATGATAGTGATACTTGCTGTCTACCTGCTTCGTAAGGGACCCGGCGTGGTGTTATAACAATAATAAATGTATACAAAGAAAATGTATGCCCTATTTCTAACTACACAATATGATGGCTCATTAGTGGGTGTGCACGAAGTAGACCGCGATGACCGTGGTGGTACGCTAAAACTGATGACCCACTGTCAACAAACACGCGGAGAAACCGCGCAACATAAACCGATATGGCGATGCGTCCGATTAGCACCGTTAGTTATTGTTGTGGGCCTTCAAATATATGCGACCGTTACCTGCCCCTAGCATTTCGCTTTAAATAAAGGACGGAATTAAGGGCCCGCTGAAAACATACGGACGCGAATATCAAGACGAAATCATGTTTATTTGTATCAAGTGATTGAGCAACACATATACATGTGTGTTTTTGATTGCAGCAAAACTAGTTATTGTGTTGTTTTTTCTATAGATCTGTAAATGCTTTCCAACACAGTTTTGCGAAGATATGTTTATAACAACATGTTAGAAGTGATAAATATTACTGAAAAGATGTTTGAGAACACCTAATATTTTAGAGACTATAATTACTTTTAAAATCAGATTAATTACATGTACATCTCTTTGCTATTTTGGAATTAAAATGTTCATTACCAAACAGTTTTATGTAGCATACATTTATGTATTGCTTAGTTACGAAAACGTAACTAAGCAAAACATAAATGCGTTTCGTATAAAAAAAACCCAAAGCCGAGCGCCGAGCGATCAATACTAGTGATCACAAAGCTTCGTATACACATTTAAACATATGTATGACAAAAAATTTGCATTGAGCAATTATTTGCGAATACTGTATTGAAAAACTCACATGTGCGAGTTTAGAATTATGAGATATTTGAAGATATCGTAAGTTATATTTAGACGAAACGAGGCCTCAGGTGGGTGGTATAATCCGGCCAAATCACCTTGGCACTCGAGCCTCCGGACTATGCCTAGTAACGCCCACTGCTCTTTCTTATCTCGCTATTACATCATGATAGTGATGTGCCTAGTTAACTTCTGCGAGTTATAATAACAGTTTGTTCCGCGTGGATGTTTCTAACTTAATGCCTGTTACACGGATGTTAAAATTTAAAGATAACCTTTCCATTCCCTTAGCAGTAGACGAGAAATGTGTATATCGTAAACACGCACGTATACACATGTTGCTGCAACAATCTTGCGTATTTTGATGTCATGGATTTAATATTATGCAACGTCCCGAATGACTGTTATATGTTGCAACACAGCAAAAAAACGTTACCGGAAAGAGCCTAGAAATTATTATTGTTATCATACCATCACGTCTGGTCATTAATGGTGTACGCAGACACACCAAGTGGCAAATAATTTTATCATTGCGGACCCGACGTCCTTCAATATTTTAAGAGTATTTAACCAAGTTCTGTTTTTGAATACATAGTCTACTTGTACTCGTACGTGGAGAGTCAGTGACAAGACCGGATGCACACGGCGGGTACCACCCAAAGTACACTTCACAGGTCCTCTATTTGTGGGGAGAGAATCTGTCTAGCTGTCATCATTGAAGTATTTTTATGTCTGGAAGAAATACTAAGGAACATTTTTATGTCTGAATTTGAATATATTCTGCAGCTACAAATTATAGCAGATGACGACTAATGATTTTAAGTTTAGTCATTTAATTTTATAATCATTATGATATAGTCAAATCAAATAGTTATGGGGTAGGCAGTAAGCACCGAGAGCTGAATATCTCTATCCATACAAAACCTAACGAGCTTATTTTGCATTCATCACACTCTTCACAGAAAATTATACATCCCAGACCGTAATATCTATCTACCTCATCGGGTGATTACAGGCGTGATGTTATGTTATGTAGTGACAGTAATATCTAATAACGCTGACTGCGAATAGAATCAGTTAGATGGGACTAATGGATGGTATTGAATGACATAATCCTTTTAAGCCTAACAAAGGTCTTTTAGCGTTACGTGTTCGATTGTACCTGTCTATTTCACGGACCATTTCACTAAGGTTATGTGGTTCTTTTGCGATTGTTTTATGTTTACTGCAATCCATTTATTTTAATTTCATTTCATAGGGTTACGAAGAATGGCCAGATTAGTTTCATATTTGAAAAGACATTTCCATAGACATAGCCAAATGTACATTTGTCAAACTTTTAAAATAAAACAAGGAAAGTGCTTTACAATAAATAGACTGTGATTCTGCAACATTGACTTAGATGCCTTAATAGTATGTCACAGCCAATATCACACACGTGTCGGCAGTGTGTGGGAGAAACACTAATGAGGTTGGCCTCCGCGGGGCTCCAGCATTGCATATACATGGCACAAATATTATTGCAAACGTTTCTTTTTAACAGAAGTAAAAAAAACTAAAGAGCACTTAGATAAAACTGTTTGCGTACATAAATAAATTTATCACACAAACTAAAACCTTATTATCTTCAGAAGAGAGGCATATATCATCATCATCGACAGCCCGTCATCGTCCGCTGCTGGACATAGGCTTCTCTAATACACGCCACTGAGCTCGATATTCGCTATATACCCAATTTATTTATTTATATAATATTTGAAAACAAAAAGACGCACCTAAGATTACTAGAAATATCATGTTTATTTCAGGGAATAATACATTATATGGAAAACAATTTTTGATTAAAACAATAAAGACAAATCTAAATTATGAAGCATAGTTAAAACATAAATGCATATAGGGAGGGTATTTTACATGTTCTAATTGAATCATGTTGACATTGTACAGATAAACGAAAATGAAGCGATAAACGATAAAAAAGCAAAGACAGAGAGATAATGTTCTTCGACTTTACATTTAAATGAAGATATTGTTTCAGTCGTAATGAATTCCATAGAGTAAATGTACGAACAGAGATAGAGTGCGATTGAGATGTGGTTTTGCGGAGAAGAAATTCGAGAAATGCTTTAAGATGAGCAATGCATGGTGTATGAAGGATAGTAATGGATAAAGCAGTTCCGTAACAATGTTTCTTGATATAATTTTAAATAAACGTCATCATCTCATCTCATTTTCTGTTGAAAAATCGGTAGCCACCTAATGTATGTATATTATTATTGATTATCATTGATGGGATTGTAAGAAGATAACAAGGCGTTTTTACAACTTATTTTTTTTCTCGCTTTGTTGGAAAATGAAAATAAACTAACACATTTGTGTTCATTAAGTCAAGATAAAGTCATTAAAGCAATTGCTTTCATCCTAACTTATCTTAATTTATTAAGATTTAAGAGAACAATACTACGATCATTGGAAAGAAAGAAATGCGTCTGAGTCATCACTAGTCAGTAAGAACCATAACATTATGTAATACTAAGAAAAACAATAGATGATGACTTGGTCATCATAACAGTAGTATTGTATGGAGGCACAAAGGTATTCGATTACCTCTGCAACTGTAAGTGTTGCTGTGACGAGAGAATAGACAGTTGTTTGTGACATTAACATAACAAAATATAACATCGCGCTTTTATTTCTCCGAATTGATAGGCAGTGGCTTTCAGCAATCCCATTTGTAAAGCGTAACGGTACAATTTGCAGTACTTATTACTTTAATTTTCCAATAAACGGAATTTTATGCAATTTACGAAAAAAAAAATTAGACAGTAAGTTGTCTTTTTTAAATATGCAAAATAAATAGCCGTGGTATAAAATGTTATAAAAAATTCAAGCCTCCCAAATTGGTAAACTCAAAAATTATTATCCCCTCAACATCTTTCCGATACAATCGTGTCAACGACAGACGTAGGGTTTGTGTACCCAAAGTGTCTGTCTATGACCTACAGTGTCACCATTGCTTGTACATAGGTAAATACATGCATATCGCACCTATGTATAATCTTATACGACTCATAAAAGGCATTTTTCGCAATGCATTTTGTAAAGAGCAGTGCGGCATCATGCGCTCTTACAAATGATGGAAATTAGCGCCATCTGTAGAGCTGTTGATAAAGATGTTTATTAGAATAATTTTTTGCGGGTAGTTTATTATACAATACGTCTAAAATTCGAAGTACAATGATGTGTAATTCCTATTTTTTAGGTAATTATTTTTATTTTATTTGTTATACAAAGGTCCACAGCTCTAAGAAAATAACAATACATATCTTATAAATTTACATAAAGCCAATGACGGATTTTCATTTTATAATCTTAATTTATAGGTAAATAAACCGTAACACTAAAGCAAATAAACAATTTTCGGAATAGTCTACTGTGTATTAGTGACATTGCTAGCCTGCGTGCGTGCTTGTATGTGTGTCTGTGAGTGTGTGAGTATAAGTGTTACATAAATATAATACATGGAAAAAAGAAATGTATAAACATAAAATAACATAAATATTATTATACTTCTACATAACCTTAGTAAGCTCAACATCTTTGACCAGTACCTTTCTGACTGTTTCTTGAAAAGTAATCTTACTAAAATTAAAAATGTCGATTTTAAATTTTAATTATTTGTAACCGCAAATGCATATAATATAAAGAAAATGCAAAGATCGGTAACATAAACGATTGGCTCCGAAAAGTGTGGTCGGAGAAAGTTATTTCGGCAGATGTTTGGTAAGCGTCGCGTGAAATACATCAATTTCTCATTCCTGGTAGTAACCTATTGATTGGTCGGTTGTACCAGTTTACCACTCATTGGATTACGTTCAATAATTTTTTATAGTGGATTGTGTTAGGTACTTTTTGGTACATCCAAATAAATGTTCGCTGACTGAGATATTTGTTTGTTTAATGCGTGTCTTTTGCAAATTTCAAATGACCAATATTAATAAATTTAAGCGCAAATGAAAAATGGAATATGGCTACAGAAATTTTACTATGTTTTTTGAATTAAATATACAATATAAAAACATAAAAGCAGTGATAGCCTAGTGGTTTGAAATTCGACCTCTCACTCTGGGAGACCGGGTTCAAATCCTAGCGCGCACCTCTTA
>DWJK01000994.1:0-18622 GCA_018248815.1 Croniades pieria auraria | reverse complement strand
TCGGGATGGCCCGACTAGTTTCGGACCTGTACGAGGTCCTTCCTCATGAGCTCCCGCCGTTTGCAGCGAGATCGCGGCGGAAACGTACGTGAGTTAAGCTGGTATATATTTAATCATGTGTATAAATACTCACGAACCATTTAATAATAGAATAGTTTAATGTTTTTAGTATCGATATTGCTGATATCGATACTCAATACTCGACAGCAGCACGTCGATATTATTAATTTCCTTAACTCGAATTACACCAGAGTATCCAATATCTTCTATCGCATTATCAAAATATCATCTCAAGTCTGCTTTGTGCATAAACCAAATCCGACTGCCCAATTACTCAAGGTCCGAAGGTTACTAAAATATTGTCTGCTGGCGTCAAAACGGCCGCCTCCGAAATAACGTGACCGGAATAGACAGGAAGGGAGTTTATTTGACGGTACCAGTCATCCCGCGCATGTAGCTTTATACTCTATAGAAAAACACGTATTTCACACATGTGCAATACAATTTATTGTAATATTCGTTCACACAGACGCATTACAGGAAACTTTCATCATAAAACAGAATACAAAATGTTACAGATTACCAACACCATCTCAATGGTACATAAAGATTTGTAATCGTAATCAACCAATTTACAGTAAGAAGATATGGTACGAAAATCTACAACTAAAATCATAATTAAAAATACAAAGTATTATATGATAACATGTCCTTAGTCCTGCCGGGCTTGGTTCACATTCGTCTTCCACTTCATACCCGTTTCAAAAACTTTCGATTCACTCATTAGCCAGTAACTGACCTATTTGGTCAAAATAAACGAGCCTTGGACAACATCGAGATCTGCGTCCATCAACAGTCGCATTGTATATCTGCTTTGTCATTCTTCCATCAGCCATTTTCTCTTACCAAAGGCGATACACTTTTGCAAATATGGTACTACCCGTTAATTAGATATTACTCTTTATTCAGCTACATGCTTAAACATTTTGCCAGCAAAAGTAAAAAATACCGTAATATCGATACAACCCCAAAATATCCAAGTATAAGAATGATTTGAAATATATTATGGACAGAGCTCGAATACTTTCTATCACTGTCTATACGGTGTACCGATATCGTCAATTAGAACATTAGACTCACTTAAGACAAGTGGCTATTTACACATTTATTAACTCAATACAGATTACAACAAAAACACAAGCAATCTCCAATTTTGTCAATAAAATCAAAAATTTAACGAAAACAACAAAAATGACTTAGTTGTGGTGCAAAATCACCGTCAATTTCGTAAGAACTACGCACATCGCGTCTCCAAATACTTTTTACGTGTCGCGGAACTGCCGCCGCTCCGCTGCGACGCGCCTACGTGACACGAATGTCGCGCGCCTCACGCACCTCAAAACCGTCCCGACACCTGCTTGTTATTGCAATTACTAAGTTATCGTAAGTAAAACCAACCTGCGTGTGTTCACTTAATAAAAATCGTTTACTAATTTCTAAATAATTTTATGACAGATGATAGTGTAATTCATATTTAACTCCAAAGCAATTTTTAAACATCGTGATAATTAGGACTTCAGTTCCGCATATGTGACAGGTAACAAATTACATCTGTGAATTTAACAGTAACAGTTTTGTTGGTCGAGTTACGGCTACTTATCGAGAGATCCTGGGTTCAATCCCCGGATCCAGTACTATTTGGTTTTTCCAACTTGAACTTCCTATTAACGTTTCGAAGTCTGCATTTGTGTCCGGCGTATGGCAATAGGCTCACCACTAATTCCATAGTAGTACGTACACTTAACTGTTCGAATGTGGCAGTATACTACATTCTTCTGTCTACCTCTTCGGGGATTAAAAGTATAATGTTGCGTTACTTTTGTTACGTTTTACATTAAAAAAATTCATAAGTAAAATACTAAATATACTATTAAACACATTTCTCTTTTATTAGTTTGGTAAACAAATTGCCTGGAAATCCCACGGTCCAGCGCCAGCTGATGTCCTTGAGAATTCCTTTAACATTATTGTTCGGAGCGAATTTTAATAAATATCACGTTTTTAACATAAATTTGTTTTCCGAACCTCCATTGTGTCATTTCGAAACGGTCGTGACAGAAAATCAAATTGGAAGTCACAAATTACTTCAATATTAAGTTCTAAGTGTCACAAGACGCCCCCAAATCATTTTCTGTCCGCGTCCAAATGGCCACCACTCTGGTCGCGACGTGACCGGAATGGTAAACAAATCAACCATTACGATATAGTCGCGGCAATTTATATTTTGCAATCAAATTGTCAAAATGACTGAGGAGCCATTTAAGTCAGCGTCACAATGCATACAATTTGTTTTGAGATAAAACATTGTCATTAATTAGAATTATAATATCCTGGAAATAAATACCGCTAATATTAGAGTTGCCGTTACCAATAGCACGCTAGCGATTGTTTTCGACGGAAGATCCAATTTGATATTGCAAATTGCTATAATATTCTAAGTCCCGAGTGTCACAAAATGTCCCCAAATCATTTTCTGTCCGCGTCCGAATGGCCACCACTCTGGTCGCGACGTGACCGGAATGGTAAATAAATCACCCATTATTATAGTCGCCGTGATTTATATGTCGCAGTCAAATTGCCAGAGTGTTAGGGAGGAAAGAAATAGCCGATAGCTAAATGTTGGGAATTGTTCTATCCATTTTCGCGTTTCATCTATGATGTGTTACTATTGTTCAATTACGTCACAATTTTAATGTATCGTGGATTTAAGAAAAATGGACTACAATATTATATGGTGAAAATATAATGATCTCCAATTCGTTGGATGTATGTCTGAAGAATATATTTAATTATACTTGTACGATAATTACTGAATCATTGTTAACTGGACATAATCAATAATGAAATCAAAGAATAATTATAATTTAATAATTAGTATCAAACATTATATCCCTACTGTTCTACTACAATTATACATTTCTACACAAAAAATTACAGTATCGTTAGTTTCCTTTTACTGTTCCACTGTTGGGCACGTGTCCGCTTCCGGAATGTTTTCGTGGCCATTATAGAGAATGACAGTTAACATATAAGTTATTAAGTGAGAGGTTTACACGATTCCAGCATGTAATTTGGGAAATGTGAGATTGAATTCCAAACTATTAGGCTGATATTGCGTCATACAGAACTCCTCTGCCTACCTCTTCGGGGATTATAGGCGTGATGTTGCGTACAGAAGTAATAGTAATTTTGTCGTATCAATAATTCTAATAACCTTAGGCCTATAAAGAAACTAACAAAAGGTCGATTTATGATGTTCTCGTAACTCCTAAATAGTTCTTAATGTATTATTTATCATATTATATAGAATGAGATCCAACGTACAAAGAACGTTATATTATACGAGTTTGAACTCAAACATCATTAAAATATCAATTACATTTCCTTTTTCCATATTAATACTCTTCTTGACTGCCTCGTTGGTCGAGTGGTCGCAAGCGCGACTGCCGATCGGGAGCTCCTGGAATCAAATCCCGGGTCGGGTACGGGTGGATTTTTCTAATTTAGAATTTCTAGTAGTGATTCGGAGTCTGGAATTGTGCTCGGTTTATGGCAATAGGCTCTCCACCTATTCCGGGGGACTTAAACGTAACTGGTAAAACGTGAGAGTGTACTACACTACTCTGCCTAACTCTTCGGGGATTATAGGCATAATGTTACGTAGTACTCTTCATGACTGCTACGTGTACATGTTTTATATTGCTAAACGTTTAATACGCTTTCAAAGTAAATTTTGACTTTGCTACAAAATGCATTAGGAAGAAATCCAGATAAGAGACGACAATTCCGTTTCACCGTTACGACAAGCATTCACAAAAGAATTCCTAAAAAGATCCGGAAGATCCAATTCCACTGTACAATTGTAGCGGATTCCGAAAAACTTTTTCATTGTGCCATTGAAGCGTCTAATTTAACCAATCTGCGCAGGTCTTATTGCGAGCGAGTGTTCCGGGATTGCAGACTGCAGACCTGCTACGTGCAATCCGCTGCATATCCTGGCGTGTACCCTAGGAATCTTCATTGCAGGTACGTGACAGTTTTACAATTATAATAACAATTGCCATATTTAAATGTTATGAACTTAGAAATGAAACTATAGGTATATTTATTACGTAACATAGTGATGTTACATAATAAATAGTAGTGACTTTGACTGTGTATTTCTATCACAGAAGTCCATATACATTCCAGTAATTCATCTAAAGAATTCATAGCCCACGTTAAAAAGACACCAGATTTGTTATAAATCTACTAAGATTGTATCAGGCTTATAAGTATAAATCCGTTTCAATCGCAAACTTATGTAAGCATAAAACCACTGTACAAGTATGGGACATGAAACGCGTATATCCGCGGGCGAGCGTCCAATAAACACTGAATAGCCGCGTCTCCTATGTCACTGTCTGTAAGCTGCAATGTCCACTTAGCATCAGGTGGACTGCGGACGCGTTCGTTAACGTTTCTGTACTACAGTTTTCGATGTATACATTACGTGTATAGCGGAAACGGTCCTTTGTCACTGTCCTACTGCAGTATTTATCAAAAATTCGAATGAACAGATTATTCGTTTCTGCTATGTCAAAGTTACGCTTTCACTGTTGATTAATTGGGGTCACTGAATTTTAAAATGTTTGGGTCTATCAAATACGATTTTCAATATAAATCAGGAAAGTAGGTACGATCCTTACAAGTTATCAATGTGACACCAATGTCCACTGAACATCGCTACAGGCTCGTTTTTCAACTAAAAGCTAAAAAGTAGTTTTTGCCTCTGGATCTTCGCCTCTACGTTAGCATTGCCAATACTTTTTTGTCTCGCTGCAGTTTTTTTGTTCCACCTCTACCGTTCTGCCGTAGCTCTGGCACTAAGCCAAATGCGAGCGGGCGAGTGTAAAGTGAGTAGGTAGGGTAAACTGGTTAGTTGCATAACGGTTTCGACATTCGTTTTTTTCTTTTTGAAGTACCAGTCACTTCTTATGGTTGAATAAAATTCTTAGCTTTTAAGTATCCAGGTTTTGATTGCAAATAAAACACAAGTAACGTATTCCATTCGTATTTTTTTTGTTATCAAATAAAGTACTACTTTTTATTAAATCAAATACATATTGCGACATGTGTTATTTTTGTCCAAGTATTGTTGAAGCAGTGATAGCCTAGTGGTTAAGAATTCAGGCTCTCACTTCAGGGATGCTAGGTTCATGGCACCACCATCCATGGCACGCACCTCTTTACAAAAATGCCTTTTAAGTTTAAATATCACTTGGTAACGGTGAAAGGAAGCATCGTGAGGAAACCCCACACACCTTAGAATTTCTAAAAAAGAAATCTAAGGTGTGTGAAGTCTGTCAACCCGCACTTGGCCAGCGTGGCAGGCTAGGGCCTTAACCCTCTCGATATGAGAGGAGACCCATATTCCAACAGTGGAATGACAAATGGGTCGATTATTATCATTAATTATTTATATACATATATGTATCTTCGTGCAGAATAAATAGTCAACCTTCCTGCTACGGACATATCAGCATGTAAACAAATAATTGGTAGAATACAAAAGCAATTGGATTATTGCTGCAATATTGCGAGCGAAAAGTGTGTCTGTGACATATAAACTATGTTTAATTAAGGTAATTGATCAATAGCCTTTTTATTGATGTAGATAAATATGATTTATTAAGCTATGCGATGCGTCATGTTTAGTTTTATCTTATCTGTTCCTAAATGTATCACGTTCTGTTCAGATACCATTTGAATACTCGGCTTCCGTACATCAAGCTTTACATTGAAAATGAAGAATTCAACATAGACGGACAGCGGTGCGAAAATATTATGACGTGTCCTATGCGACCTATTACTTCAGGTAAGAACTGTCATTTTATTTTAATTTAGGCTAACTGATTTTTTTAATAATTATTATTACCGTGTGTACATTTCTTTTCATAACTTTATCAAAACATTCTGCATTACAGAATTATTCAAAACTTCAATATAAATTTTGAAAACTCTGTTAAGGAATAATTCTAGTTCAAATCTTCCGTAGTCCCAATCACTATACTATAGTAACCGCACTACAGTAACTAAAGACGAAAAAAAAATATTGATGTCATTTGTATTCTATAAAATAATTTTAACACACTCGCATACTTCATGAAATACTTTGAATTCATTTTTTACCATTTTAAGTGAACTTTAACCATCTATTTTAAGTATAGGTATTTCGCATCACTGCAGCTGAGAGCTTTACATGTCACCGTAGTACACTAGTATGTCACCGTAACACTTCGTAGGCTACAGCGTCGTAGCGCTGTATCCGCTACATCTCGTAGACCGATGCGTTAGTGCGACGCATTGGCGAGATCCTCTTCGCATTACTAGCGTACTAAACTAAATTGTCTAATTGTTTGTTTACAATAGCAAACAATATAAAGTATGGTTTTGGCAAAATAAGATTTTTTATAATTATTCATGCGACGATATATTGAATATCACATTAAAGTCGAGTCAGTAGTTATATAATAAATTCTGCTAAGCTAACGAAACCTTCAGGAAACGCTTTGAAAATACTTGATTTGGACTGATAAACATACAAATGGACTAACGAAATCACGAACAAACCAAAAGAAAATAAACAAATATATAAAATCACATCATTACATCCTACCTTTCAGTTTTTAAATCGCGTTATATTAGAAAAAATGTTAGTTTACGTACATTTATTGTCTTGTTAAACTTCTACCAGAAGTTCTTAAATGTTCTTGTAATCCTCCCCTTCTCCTCCCTTCGAAATATAGCAGATGTTTCATAAATAAAATGCGAACTTCCTCATCGTAGGGATCTGGGCCCGACAGCCACGTGATTCATCTCACCCTGAACAACCCTGAAAAAACAAAATATATTTATTTAATATAAGTGTATCTCTATTTATATAGTACTCGGAATACCACAGATTTTGCTCAACGTGAAATGACTTTTAAAATTTCATGTTTTCAAGAACAATGAAGATATTAATGTTATGGTATTATTATGAGTAAAGACTTAGTAAAAAATCATATCCTAGTAATATAACGGTTATAACAATATTTTGTTTGAATAGGATATGCTAATTAAAGGTGACATTATTTTACTGATATTTCAAGAAATTCTCTGCATAAGCCAATAATGTAAAAGCAAACGAAATTTAATCATTGTTATTATTAAATTCGTCATTTTATTTAAATGAATTTAGGAATGGCTTAGGTAGCGTAAATTAAATGTTTTTAAATTATATTGAATTTCTTATTAATCGAGTGGCTACAAGTGTCACTGCTGATCGAGAGTTCCTAGGTTTATTCCTAGGGCGTGTACTATTGTATTTTTCTAACTTAGATTTTGTAGTAGAAAGTTCTAGAAAAGTGTCGGAGTCTGGAACTGCGCCGCGGAGTATGGCAATAGACTGATCAATCGTTCCATGGTGACACGTAAACGTAACTGATAAAACGTGGAAGTATATTACATTCCTCTACCTAACCTTTCAGGAACTACGGGCATGATGTTACGTTTTTACTAATCAGCGTATCTCCTAGTCACAAAATGAATAGAGCAGTCAAATATCCCATGCAATGTTACATTATGCCACTTACCGCGTTCATTTACTAGCGGGGGGTGAAGCAAGCATATTTTGTACATCGCCCCGATAACGAGGGTGGCGAAGTTTGACAGCGCCTAAGAATGTAATATCAGATCGAACTTTCTAGAGGCGTCCAGATTTAATGTCCATTATTGGACGTTCGTTATTTACGATCGTAATAAATTATACGCTCACCTCGCCAACGAATAACGATGGAAAAATTATTGGATACTTGCCCCCGTAAAAAGCCTGTCCGCTTGAAAATATTACGGCAACTGCCGTCTCGTATATTATCTAAAGTTTATGTGAAACTAATTTACGCCCGCCGTTTAGGGAAAAACCTCTTATTTACGGCCTCTGTTAGAAATTAACTATTTGATTAATATGCTTATTAATGAAGATCGAGCTCAGTGGCGTGCTATTGGAAAGACCTATGTCCAGCAGTGGACGGAAATAGGCCGATAATGATGATGATGCTTATTTAGCATAATCTATCTATATGTCACTTGGTTATAAACAGACAGTAATCTATCTATATGTTCTTTTGTGGATAAATGTTAATTATTATTAAGCTTTTCGTGGTTTACAAAAGCACATGGGCCTCGTCTCATCATAAGAAATCAGTAAGACCATAGTCGAACCCAAGAATGGGTTCAAAGAAATCACGGCTTGGTGAACATTGTGGAGAACCCTTAGATTTTAGGTTTTTTGGGTGTGTTTTTGTTCACCGTTATAGAAAGTATTATTTAACCGCGCTGAGATTTGCATCCAGGGCCATTGAATGCGAGGCTACATTTTAGGTCATTGTGCCATTACTGCTACGCATATGCATATATGTATGGAAACAGAAATGAGACGTTATACTTGGAGTAGGCCTTTGACTTTTTTATATATAGACATCCATTAGCTTCTATGGCCAGTACTGACAATGACAATGACTAATACTGAACATATTGACAATGACTACGACCGACCACTTTATATTCCTTAATCTCAGTTTGAAAATTTTTAAAACAAAAAGTAAACTCTGTCTTGACTGCCTCGTTGGTCGAGTGGTTGCAAACGCGAGTGCCGATCGGGTCCTGGGTTCAAATACGCAGTCGGGTACTATTGTATTTCTCTAATTTAGAATTTCTAGTAGTGACTCGGAGTCTGGAATTGTACCCGGTGTATGGCAATAGGCTCACCACCTCTTCCATTGTGGCATTTAAACGTAACTGATGAAACGTGTTGGTATACTACACTCCTCTGCCTACCCTTTCGGGGATTACAGGCGTGATGTTACATTCAAAAAGCAAACATTTCAGAGCAAAACGTTATAAATTTCGTAACTCTAAATTAAGTTTGTAGTCGCTATAAAATATTGAAAGCCACTCGTTAATGTAAATTAGTATCGTTCAAATTTGTGACTAAAAGGGAAATACTAGAATATTTAAATGAAAGGCATTGGTGACAGGTTCTTTTAGGAGAGACTTGCTTAGCCGAGTTAATCATTGTAATTAATCCAACAATGTTCGCTAAAATTTGACTATCAAAGTCTCTGAATAGATAAAAATGTTAATTTGATGTAATAAAAACAGGGTCGATCCGCACCATCGTTGTGTTTCGTCCCAAAACAATTTTGTTACTTATTTGTGGATGTACAGTATTTTTTCATGTTTCATTAGTCATTGAAGAAAAATTCTACTACAATATCATAAAACCGAACCACGTAGAAATATAATACATGTAAACCTTTGACCGTATTATTCATTATTAGAGACTTGGTTTCTTTTCAATACTAGGTTTGGATTATATAATACAAGAAGTAATACATAGACTTTTTTTTCCGGAAGTTATTAATGAATTTTGAATTTAATTAAAACGAGGCTATTAATACGTGTAGATAACAGAAAACTTGAGCGGTTTAAAGAATAGTGTGTATTGACCCTTATACTTCGCGATAACTTTGTTATAATTTTAATTTAATCTTTTACGAAAATTCTCCAAAGCGTTACTTAATTAATTCCTTGGTCGGCCTTAATTACAGTTTCACTAATCACCTTATAATATTTTATTACAAATATATTAAAACAAGGAACAGTTCAAAGAACTTTGGGCATTTATTTTCCGCTTTGCAAACTCCTTTCTCATCTTCTAGATTCATTAAAATCTCCATGCAGTTAAATGTACTGTTTCAAATGTACTTTTGATGTTATCTTCTTTCAGGATATCTCCCGTTTGACTGAAATTCACGATTATTCTTATATTCCCTAATATAATCACACTGGCCTAATATTTGAATATTCTATTTGGATCACTCTCACGTCACATGAGACTATAGTATTGAATACTTACTTATCAGCTTCACTCCTCTGCCCTATTCTCAACTGAATTGAGGTCGGCGCCAATAAGTCTTCATTTTATATTCAGATATCTTTTCTTCACTCCTTCTCATCTTTTGCAGCCATATTTATCGATTTAACCCCATTCGCGTCCATAACGCTTTTGAGACGTTTATTTAAAGTATTTAAGTATAAGTCTTTTAACGACCTGATCCTCATAATACGATAATTTCAAATTCATCGGCATTTGACGGCCTCGTTAGTCGAGTGGTTGCATGCGCGACTACCGAACGGGAAGTCCTGGGTTCAAATTTAGATTTTCTAGTAGTGACTCGGAGTCTGGTCCACCACCACCACCTATTCCATGAGACGTAAACGTAACTGGTGAACCGTGGGAGTGTACTGCTACACCCTGCCTACCCCTTCGAGGATTGCAGGCTTGATGTTACATTTTTTTATCGGAATTTGTTGAAAATTGATGTTTAGAAGACTATAAGCGTATACTACTGTTTATATTTATATAAGTGAACATTTAAAAGTATTCTTTTGAGTTATTATTATTTACTTTTCACTTTTAATTTTTTTCTCTAGTTTTATTGACTCCCATTTTTGTTCCTTTCACACCAATAGAAAATCATATGCTCGAAAATCTGTGAATCCTACATATTTCAAATGGGGCTTTATCACTGGAAAGGCAATCTCTCTCGAAAGGTATAAAATACGTTTAGAATTCTAAAATGTTTGCTGGTACAGGTTCAGAAAACTGTCCGTACGATTACATTCGTATATACGACGGGAAAGACGAGTCTGCGTCCGTCATCGGCACCTTCTGCGGTATGGGCAAGTTTCCCTACTCCATCATCGGGACTTCCCAAGACTTGTTTGTGGAGTTCGTCAGTTCGCCTGCTGGTAAGATTATTACAGTTAGTCCTTTTTATATTTTGTGGTCTACAAAATGCATATATGCCAAATGTTTATTTGTCCTGTTACCACCACATAAAGATATAAATATCACACAGCTTCTTTCAAAGAATAATCCTTATTTATGTTCTAAGTTGACACTATTTTACCAACAACAAGTACTCGTTGAAGCCTTACCATCGATCTAGATCTACTCAAAAGTAATCACTATTATACAGGTCCGCTCCTCAATACGGGTTTCCACTTCAACGTAGGCAACTGGCCCGGTCATGTGGAAGCTCCAGGGTCGAAGATTGGCAACTGCGATTGGCTTCTCACGGCAGAATCCCTGAAGAAATCTGGCGACACGGAGGGTATATTTCTCTCAGTGGCCCACTGGTATCCGCCGCATACATCATGCACTTATCTGATGCAAGGGTTTCCCGGTCAAATCGTGAGACTATATTTCCCTAGGTAAGTCAATTCGTGCAGATTATTCAAGATCATTCTTTGAAGTTTTTACGTACGTACTCGTCGAAAAGTCGAATCTTGAAAACAGGCATTTACATAAAAAAACATTAAATAAATTTTGGTTACTTACTGAAATTTCCTGGAAGATGATATTGCAGAACTTCTTTCTTCATAGACATATTTAGTATTCTATTATAACGCATTGATGCACCGCCCTTTGGAAGGCCTGATATAACACATATCCGTCGGCTTAAGATTTTTCTTGCTCCGAGCACATAGGAATTGTTACTCATGAAAACAATCTTGTTTTAAAAAAACTTCATAACATAATTCCAGAGCTAATATTAAGTTTACATGTTTACTTTATATGTAATGGATTTCGGGAATATTAATATATGAAACAAACAGTATGAGCAAACAAGTACGGGAATTTTAATAATCCAGGCTGTAATAGTCTATAAAAAATAATCTCTTTCATACGAAATATTTTACCATTACTTGAAAACTGATCATTAATTTTACTGTTATCGTTAATGTAAATGCTATCATCGTTAACGTTGACTTACTGTAATTACATTGATTTTTCTGTACTACACTAACAATAATTATGAACTTCACCATTATTCGAAAATATTATGAAAAATATTTTGAGTGTTGGTTTTTGTCCTTGCTTGATTGTTTATTTAATAGTGTAAATATTCTAGTAAAATGTATCTAACCATGATTTCAAAATAAAATAGTATATACATACATAAATACACAATACGAGTACTATTCGTAGTAAACATGAACCGAATGATTATTATTGTTATCAGCTTTCGGATCAACCGCATTGAGTCTCCTATCGTGCCCTGGACGGGAGACTGCGGGGAATCTCTCACTCTGTACGACGCGCCGCGACCTGATGATGCGAAAATCATCAAAACCTTCTGCGATACGTTCAGCAGGCCGATGGAGAAACATGACTTTGTATCCACTGGCAATGCGATGTTCGTACGTTTCGAAAGCAAGACGGGAAGCTACAGTGGGTAAGTAGCTTTAGAATATTTATTTCATCAGATATAAAATCAATAGTTTCGCCGAACTTATGAATATATGTATTTTTCATACATCAAGATTATCAATATTATGAATTGAATATAAATATATATAAAAGTAGTCTTAATGCTGTTTAATTTCCAAAATTATAACAAAGTTTAATTTCCAAAATTATAACAAAGTTTACACATAAATCTTAATATTTGAAAGTCACTATAAATTAATTACAACATTATTAGGGTCCTATAACAATAATGAAAAAAGGAATCCTTTAACTGTGACATATCCGTCCGTATTTAAATACCATTTTACACGAATACTTTTGGTGCTACAAAAATTAAATTCGGACGCCAACTCTATTCTTTGAACGACTGCATGTATTTTTCCAGATTACGGAACACTTAACCGAGCGTAATGCAGAACACTGACCCCTTTTCATTTTTCATAAGTATAGCTGTCCGTCATACATTTTAGTTATTAATATATAAAATATAATTATAATAGTCGCGTGCTACATTCGTAGATTATATCGCAGTGGACAATAATAATGTAATATTACAACGAAATATATTCCTCAAGCAGCGGTGAATCGAGGCGACAAAGTTAAGGTTATGACAAAACTCAATTACACTGCTCAGCTCGTAATGCTATTAGCAACCTCCCCGAGCCACTATTAACAGTTTCTTTTATTCTTTTATTCTTTTATCCTTTTATTCTTACTATGACGTTGATATCAACTCGTTTGTATCACCTAATAATTGTTATTTGCTTCATTATGTTATATATTGACTGTCCCGTTAGTCGAGTGATTGCAAGCGCAACTGCCGATCGGAAGGTCCTGGAAAGATTTTTCTAATTTAGAGTTTCTATTAGTAGCTCGGAGTCTGAAATTAAGCCCGGTGCATGGCAATAGGCTCACCACCTATTCCATGGGACTTACACGCAACTGATGAAACGTGGGAATGTACTACACTCCTCTACCTATCCCTTCGGGGATTATAGGCGTAATGTTACGTTTTTTTTTATTATATATATCAATGATAGTAGAAATGTAATTATATTTAATGTTATAATTATAATGATGACGGCTCACTTACGGGATAGACAGAGAACAGTCAGGGCCTAATATCACCATCATTATAGACTTCTTCTACATTCATTTACTTGTGATAAAAATAAAATAGAATAAATATTATAGTTTTGGTTTTAAATATTTTACAATCAGTGATAGTGTAGTGGTTTAGAATTAAGTTTCCCGGTTCGGAGATCTTGATCAAAATTTTGGCGCGAACACTTTTGTTTCCGGAATTATGTGCATTTTAAGGCTTAAATATCACTTGCCGTATAAGTTGAGGAAAACCTGGTAAGGCAACTTTCACAAGATAGAGTTCTCCATAATGTTAGTAAAGTAAAGTAAAAGTAAACTCCCCCAACTGACTTTGGCCAGCGTGTCATACTTCACCCATAACCTTCTCATACTGTGAGGAGACTCGTGTCCAACAGGAATGATAAGAGACTCGATGACAATGACACACACATACATTTATGTAATTTGTTGGAAATGTCGTCGATATGCATTTATTGTTACGAAAATGCTATTAAAGGAAAACCGAACGCATGAAACATGAGCGAAACACAAAGCTAACTCAATAATTAAAGTCAATTACACTGCTGGGGCCATAACGACGTTAGTCACTGCCCGGAGCGTATATTATGAGGACGTAGCAATATTATTTTTGAAGAGAATTGTATTAAGCTTTATATATTTTGTATCGTTACATCGTGAATGTGTGTGAAGTCCGCCAACCCGCACTTGACCAGCATGGCGGACTACGGCCTTAACCCTCTCAATATGAGAGGAGACCCGTATTCCAAAAGTGGAATGTTAATGGGTAAATTTTTTTTTTTTTTTTCATCGTTGCGTCTGCTCGAAATGTTCAATAAAACAAATGATTCAGCTTTGATGTCACCACCATCGTCCTCATTGTTATCATCAATCTCATTTTAACCAACTTATGTCCACTGCACCAAACATCGCCACAATTCATGAAACATCGGTCTTCTTGCCAATTTACGTCATCTTCTTGCCACAATGCTAAAACGGAATACGAAATCTATGACATTCTCATAACTGTAATAAATAAATTAATATATAGATACACTTTACTACTATACATATCCGAAGTTAACTTAGCTATTGATTAATAGGATTTGGTTTAAAAAGCTTTCAAAACTACATTAGCCACCTCCGTTCACAGCTCGTCGCTGTACTACTGGGCGCATTACGACTTCTTCAACAACACGCGCTTCGGCGAGCCCGTACCAGGCACCGCCTGCGACGAGGTCATCGCCTCGTGGAAGCAGAGGGCGGGGAGGCTACGGTCGCCGCTAAACACCCTCGTGTACAAGCAAGCGCCTCCAGGAGAGGATGTCCATTGCTTGTACAGATTCGTGACGGACAAGAGGATTTATGCGAGAGTTATACTGACTATACTGAACGTGAATTTCAAGGTGAGAAGCTTGAACAGACTATTGAAGACTCTACGCCGTGACTTACTTCTGGCTTCTTGTCTTCACCTCATTCATATTACTAATAATGTTAAATACGTACTTGTACATACTTACTAAATCTTAAATAAAGTAATAATTAAATATATTATTAAAAGTTTGGTAAATTAATTTCTTTGTATTTTTTTGTTATGGAGTAATACCACTGACTTTGTTTTATATTATATAATTAATTGTTATTGAATTTTAAATTTATTTTTATACATGATTTATTTATACTGTATATCCCAAGAAGCAAATTCGACTCCACACTACTCTGAATTACCACATCACCTCATATTATTTTCCAAGATGTTTGTTGATATCAAAATCTAGTTCCAGACCTCTTAGGAATTAATTTTATTCATAACATTTTTTTTTTATTTATATTCGTTTTTAATTGATTCTTGTTTTCTAAAGATTCTTAAATTCACAAGCATTAGAGAAATTGAGATCACGTGAAGTGAACAGTTAGATAATTTTAATAATAAGTATTATTATTATTATTTACTGTATATACGAGTACATAATACACGTGATCGAAAGGCGAAATAAATTAAAAAGGATTCTGATTTTCCATTTAGTGATAACTGTGAGCGCTATTACTTTGCCTATTATAAAAAAATTCTTGTTTGTTACAGGAACATCCGTACACACCAGTATCTTGCCAAAATTGCTACGAGGATCGAGCCGATAAACTAATCATTTGGGAGCCATCACCTGGTGGAAAAACATACAATACTTCTTTGGTCACCACCACGCCTTTACCACTTCATTTAGCCGTCCAAAGATCTATTGGTTCGTGTCTGTGCGCCAAGCACGCGAACACCGTATCACGAGTTCGGCCTTACAGAGTGGTTTCTTCTGGAGAATCTCTAAATCTTCAACTTATTGTGGACAATGCGCATGCCGCGGCCTCGTACTTTAAAAATCCGTCTCCACTTTTTGAAGCTCGGTATGAATTCGTTCACGGCCCATTGTGCGGCCCAGCGGTTTTGGCAGCTGCATCAGACGGAGAAATTGTATATCCACATCTCGAAGCACTAGGCTACACGGAACCCCCGAAGCGTATTCAATGTATTTGGGACTTAGAGATTGAAGAAAAGAGAGACATTTGGCTACATTTCGACAGCATCAAATTTGCATCCCGACACTGCGACGATGGCAATATTCAAATATATCTTCCGGGGAGAGTTGAACCCTATTTATCCGTTTGTGGAGAAAATGTGTCTTTGGCTCGTGAACTACCAATACTGTCTGCGGGAGAACTCGGTTTCGAGTCTCTTGATGATCCACTTGTAATTGAGAAAGAGAAGACAAGATCGATTAGAATTGTTTTCATTGGCAGCGCGTCTCCTGCCCGAGCTACATTTAAAATTGCATGGACTGGATTGTATCATTTACCTAAGAATTCGGATGGAACGCTTATGACATCACGTCTTACTGATAGCGGATCCGTTCAGCCAGGACCGGGACAAGGATGCGACTTCATATGCCCAGGTGAAGAGGCTCTTTGTATACCCGCTAGATTAATTTGTAACGGTGTAGCGAATTGTCCAAATGTGACAACTACTGGAGAAAGGAAATTCTGGACTGCGGAAGACAAACGAGCAAGAGAAGCATATTCCGAAGACAGTTTACGTCGACTTGGATATTTAGACGTGTTGAACTCAATCCCTTTGGGTCAACTGAATGATGAAGCACCAGAGTTATGTGTTGGAGCGAGAAATGCTGGAAGTGGGGATTGGATCGCTCCAGCTCTAGGTGCTGGATTGGCCATCGTAATCGGTCTGTGCGCGTTGGGCGCTGCGTGGCGTCTCTGTTGTCGCAAGAGGTCTCCAGATGAGGAATCTTTGGATTACTGACATGCGGCCCGCGGCGCACCCCACGCGCCGCCGTCTCTTCATTCAAGGTCATCAAGGGATCTGCCCTTAGACTGGAGTCTGCATTGACAGACGCTATATTGAGCACCTGAGCCCTCCTACACTAATTAACCCTTATCCGTTATACCATTATTACCATTTCTTGTTTTTAATGTAGTTGCAGTTACAAGTTACTAGCAAGATTAGTATTTTTAATTTGTAATCCAAATACAAAGGCGTCACAATCAGCTGAAATTATTTCAATAAAACCAAATTCATGAAATTTTTCAAAGATCTGCCCAAATTCGCTGCTCATTTTTTAGAAACACTTAAGTGTTCCTGTAATCCTCGTCTCGTGATATAATTGAAATTCTTTAGGAGGGTGAATTTCAAGGCGCTCAAACGATACGCTGTTTGTAATTATTGTATATAGTTCTAAAGTTAAATCCTACATTTAATGGACGCTTGAACGAAGGATCATAGGTTAGCACAAGGTGATAGTAGCCATATTGTGTAAAATCAACATCTAGTTAAATAGCGGTAACGATTTTGATAATGCAGTTGACATTTTTAAGTTATAATTTGAAATGTTTAATGCGAATGTAAGTTAACATTTAGTTTATTTGCAAGAGATTTTGCATGAAGTTTAAAACGATAAAGTTATAGTAAAAGCCATAATTGTTTTAGGATCAACAAATAATTTGGGATTTAAATTTTTAAACGGTAGAAGTAGAATATGTGATGACTTTGAAATGTGTGTATAGGTAATATGGAAGTGGTAGTTTTGTAAACGTTGTTGAAGAATGAGGAATGTTGGAACGGCGTTAGAGAAGAAACGGGGCTGGAAAAAGGGCAGGGGGGGGGGGACACGTGATATATGAAATCGGATTGATATGATTACTGATTTGTTGGGACAGTAGTGAGAGGACGATTACTCTGAATCAACCGCAGTAACAAGATTTCATATGAAATATCTGGAGCGATGAAAGAAGGTCATGAAAAATTATTTATATTGGAAAACTTTGAGATAAATGTTTGTTATCGGGTATAGATTTAAGATTTAGTTCTTTGGAAACATAAATTTGCTCAAAAGTTTATCGGTTAAATATCAAAATGTATCGCTTAATAAAAAATACTCAACTGTATGATGTTTGTGAAATTGTATTAATTGTGTGATTGCGCTTAATTTAAATTAGCAAATTAAATATTACATAACTTGAAAAATTAAAACAAAAATATTAACATGTACGTGTTAAGTGACATAAAATCATATTAATGCATTATTTTTTTTTAGTTTATAAATAATATAATTTCTAATAAGAACTACTTGGCGTGCCATCGGAGAGGTCTATGTCTAGCAGTGGACGATGACAGGCTGATAGTGTGTACCACAGGTTAGTTCTCTATACTGATATGCAGCACAAACTGTGAACTGCTGCTGTGTATGAATCGTTTAGATTGTTCTAATAATAAGCATAATTTTATTCAACTCGACGCGAAATATGTATAAGGCAATGTCGAGTTTTATTTGTAATCCGTATACATTATTGTTGGAGTTGTCATGAAAGAGACATCAGTCTTCTTCTGTAGGGAAATACCCCGTTTCATTATTGGACTGGAATTTGCTACTATTGCTAGCCAAAACCAGATTTTCACACGGTTCTATGAATTTGCATAATCTATTTTACCTTTGTTAATAATCACCACCTCCCCACAATGTCGTTTTAGGATGGCTATAGGTAGGCTTACCATACGTCCCGGTTTGACCGGGATAGTCCCGGTTTGAGATCCCTGTCCCGGCGTCCCGGTCAAACTTG
>DWJK01000993.1:0-18626 GCA_018248815.1 Croniades pieria auraria | reverse complement strand
CAATGAAAGAGACAAAAATAAAAACGCAATTAGTGTATTTTAGATAAGCAAGAAACAAAGTAACAAGTCGAATGTCAAGTCCGCCATTTTGTGTGATGTGTTAATATGACAACATAATAGTTTGTAACATTTGATTATTATTACTATATCATTAACGAATGAAATTGTCTTTCTACAACGCAATTAGTGGGTTTCTAGTGTCAATCGGTGAACTTTTTTCCCTACGGATTCATAATATCACGTGAGTGTTTTTTTCAAAAACTTTCATCGCGCGACATACTAACAATGACACTCAATTGATGAAACAATCAAAATTAATTCCCTTAATGCCAGCCCCTTAAATTCCCGTTACATTGCAGTTGAAATGCTTCTTTAGGTTATATAATTATTTTATTTCGAAAATAATATGAATGGGCCTATTCGGGTTTGAAATGCCAATGAAGTAAGTTTGTCAAAAATCACCAAATACCTTCATTATTATACATAGCTAAGTTACATGCTTTGGGTATTATGAAGAATTTTTAATATAGATCGATAAATTTGTTACGACTACATCACTACTTATTATTACCCTGCATATTATCACAACCTATTATGTAAAGTTATTATTCGAGCTCAATTATTATACAACTATTTAAGTGCATATGTCTCGTAGAGAGATGGAAAATTAAATGCAATATGACAAATATAAAGACAGAAATTATTTATATCGAATGATATCTTCATTATTTCATATCCTCATTTATTTTAATACCTATAACGCGTTTAACGAATCTTTTATCGCTGTCCATAGACAGAGTTATAGCTATAAACTTGAAAGTGACCAGTAAACGGTCACCTGCCATTGTCCATTCCAAAACAATTCCCTTTATTTCGCAATAACCACCACATAGTGTTATTCTAGCACTTAGCGAAATCGTTACGAGATCGCTTCTTTATCGCTTTACATGACACTATTGCGATGAGCAGCTGATGAAAAAATAAGTGTGTTTATTGGTCGTAACACCGATTTTTTATGTGTTAATATATATGCATGATATTGGAATTCTATTCGAAGTTAATTAAACCAGATATCTTTTATGAAGGTATTCATCAGCATGCGTCAAGATTAAATTGTAAAATAGTAATATACACATTTAAGATAAGTAAGTCTTAACATATTTAATCGCACGCTAAGCCTAAATAAAACAGTAGCATCAAATACTTGAATGGATCAATTTATAAAATTGTACAACAGAAAATAAAATATAGACTCTGTACAATAAGCAGGTTTAAAAAAAACTTTATTTTAGCAATAATTGTAAGGATAATAATGATGCAAATATAATAAAAGCTGGCAACACTAATTGCGAAATGAAGAAGTAAATTTTCACGGGGTTATTACTAAAAAGTAAAAAAAGGCAACTTTCGCCGTGTGTCCGTTTGTCCAACGCGCCCTGTCGTAACATTGCATAATTACGGCAATAAATTTAAAAACAATATGGCCGCGAGATGGCAGCCGCGATAAGCAATGATGGAGCGTTGGGTACTTGTCACACTACAGGATGTTTTGTATTTAGCTGCATTGGCATAATTTTTTATAATCAAAAAACTATTGGTAGTGCGATGAAATTTATAATGATAAAATAATTTGAATAATGATACTGAATACTGATTAATGATGTATATAGAAAGCTAATTATACTAAATGCACCTAGAATTCGCATCACTTATTTAAATAAAAATGTATTGGTTGTGCAATGAAATGTATGTTATAGAATACTCTCATGAAATTATGAGTCTGTGGAAATACTCTTCCATTTAGTATCGAACACAAACTCATGCCACGCTTTACATAATGTGTAATATAATATATTACGTAGAATATTGGACCATAATATGATCATCTAGAGGAATTATTTTTATTCCCTGTTACTAATGACAGATATAGCAAAAATAAATGACACAAGATTTACATCCGTATATCACTTTGATAGTAATAAAAATATTATTGTATCATTAAGTTAAAGTTCGTATTTCTAAACAGTTGAAAGAATAGAAAAGGTTTTTGCTTTCCTATTAGTAAATTTAAAGGAAAACACATTTAGTATACACTTATTCATTTATATAGTCCATTACTTACAACTAGACTTTTGTATATGGAATTCAAAAGTGGGTCAACTAAATGGCACACAGTGCAAAAATAAACCCACTTCAGAAGTTCACATGTTCATTAAGGATTATAAAATTGGACAGAGAGGAAGAGAGAGCGTGAAAGGAGACTCGTATCCAACAATGGTGAGAGAGGAACAAAGAACCTGAAACACCTGAAACAAGGTGATACTAAAATGCAATATCGCTTCTCGCTGGCCAGTTCGCCGTTCGCCGTGAAACGACTGAGTAATAAACTGTTTTTAATGACATAAAACCACCTGGACGAATTTGTCTCGGTGACAATGTCTGAGGGGTACACGAAAAGAAAGTCGAGTGAATTTATTTGATGAGTGCCTTGAACTGCCCCGCGGTAATTTGTGGTTGGCGACTATCGCGGGCAAAGGTGTGAATCTTAATGTCGTAACAAATAATACGGGAATAGATATAACACGTGGTTCTGGTGACATTTAGATATGACATGACGCTAACCAATAACGACTGATACTCTAATGGCCTTAGACAATTTGCATTTTTATTGAATAATACGTAAAACAGGAATGATAAAAAAGCATTTATGTTAGATACAATTTATTTTTTAAAATTTTTTTTGTGAGGCAACATTAGAATGTTTTAACAATAAAGCTGTTATACATAATAGTATTAAATATAATTACCACATTCTATTAGTGTCTTACTACATCATCATTGTCAAAAAGGTGCCTTACTGTAAGGCTCGTATCTTGCTTGAGAGTGTGGAGATTTCAACCCCAGACAAGACCATAAATTGTGCTCTGTCTATCCCTTGAAATTCTAGCGTAATTATACAAATAATCAACCTTTAGACTATTACACGGTAGGTACACGAGAACCGAACGCTTGTATCTCGCCTAAGAAGTAGGCAGAGGAGTGCAGTACGCTCCCACGTTTCATCAGTTACGTTGTCTCCTCATGGAATAGGGGTTGAGCCTATTGCCGTACAGCGAGCACACATTCAAACTCCGAGCTACTGTTGAGTTTCTCAAGTTGGAAAAATTCAATAGTAACCGACTCGGCAATCGAAACTGGAACCTTTCGATCATCAGTCGCGTTTGCAACCACTAGACCAGCGAGGCAATTTTTCGTGTGTTTGAAACCGTCATAATTGTGCAAACGTCACATTAATATTATATATCGGGAATATTAGGATAAACTATAATGTAATTAGTACGAAGCCGCCCCGGAGCGACGCCCGCAGGGAGCAAATTAAAAGGGTTCCTTATAAATTACATTATGTAGTAATTTATGTTTTGTGATAGTATTACTACTTGTCGTATGCTTGTGTTAAAAAAATATTATTTAATTAAACTACCATTACCGCTTTTAATACATATCTAGGGAATATGGCTTTAGTGTTACGATGAAACAACGTCAATTTATCAATTTTTGTGATCGGTAAACATGAACATTTAATTAAATATTGCTAATGAACATTTAATTAAATTAACATTTAATTAAATATGCATTACATAGTTGAACTACCGTTAGGTTCTGGATATAGCTGGACATATAAATACATTTGTATACGTAAGTATTTTTAATTTATTTTACATCTCTGTACTTTTATTTTTTATGTAACAATTATATCATTGCAAAAATGACAGACAGTTAAATCGCTGTAGTTGTTCACATATAAATACTCGTATATTCAACTAAAACTCAATCACATACAAATTATACATTCAATCAAATATACTATTCATTAAAATTTCTAATTTGCGACAACCCTACCATATCTAGATTCTCGCAAATTAAGACACGTTTGCATAAAGAACAAAAACGAGACGTATACAGCCCTGAGGAGCGCAGTGAAGATGGCTCGAAAATTGAATTAATTAACTTCTCAACAGGTGGCCGAGATAACTCGGTTACTTCGGGCGTTCTTAATAATTCCATTTTACTTCGCTCCGGAGAGTTTTAACGGTTCCAACTCAGCACTTGCACTTGGAACCGTCCGCGCTGATGAGGTAAATGGATGCGGTAATACGAAAACGAAAGTATTCGTTGGAAAAATTGATATTTTGACAAAAAAAAACACGTATTCTAATGTAATAGGTGAACCGTGGTAGTGTAGTGCATTCCTCTGCCTACCCCTTCGGGGATTAATGGAATGGTGTTACGTTAAGATGTATTTCTTTACCTCATAGCAACATGCTTGTCCCGTTCTCCGTGGCACGTACAACATAACAATTTTTTTTAAATATAGAAATAGACTCTCGTTGGCTGCACCCGATGGAAAGCGAGATGCCGTCGAGGATACAACACGCTCGTCTAGAAAGTGTCTATGGTGAAATGTGAGAGTACTACATCCCTACCCCGAATGGAACTTAGCGCGAAGATTGTACTACACTCTTTTGCCATTAATTTGTGGTGATACAGGCGCAATGTTGTATCGCACGAAATAATTTCATGTTCGTAAACCCTTTTGTTCACAGATGGACACAGATCTCCAATCAGAATGGCTTTATGGATTAAGGCCACTGTCTGCCACGCGGGTCACGTGTGGACTGGCCGTTTATATTTTTAGTTTTTATTATTAACCCGAAGTTGCTATAAAGAGCGTAATTAATGCTTTAACTAATGTAACAGCTTGTTTGATCTGTTAAACATATTACACATTTTTTTCATCTTTTAAACTACAGCACAGGGACATATGTTATTTGACATTATACGTCTGTGTTTAAGGGTTTCTCAAATCTGATATCAGCATCACGAGAGCTTGGTCGTTCACTCAATGTATCGATGAACTCCTGGCTCAGCTATGTTGACAGCAAAGCGAGAAACTTCAGCGGTTAAAAGTTACTTCCACAATGAATTTTCACGTTCTTTATAATATTCATAAGGCGTGTGTAGACTGCTAACATGCATTTGACCACCATGACAGACTATGACCTTAACCCTCTTCATTCTGAGGTTAGACCTATATCCTACAATGGATGGATTAAAAAGAGGTTAACGATGATGATTGTGAAGATGGTGATAATGATGATGATAACGATGACGATTATAATGATGATGATGATGATAATGATGATGATAATGGTGATGATAATGATGATGATATTGACGACGATGATTATACACTTGTGTACATTTATTGCATGTCCACAAAAACATTGAAAACAGCGATAAAGAGTTTAGTGTAGTAAATATTTAGTTACACTAAAATTAGTAAAGATGTATAAAAGATATCTATTGATATCTAAGATACAGAAAGTAAGAAACGAAAGAATATATATTGTAATTTACACTTTACTCCCAGTAAAAACAATACACGACGCCTTATCAAATACGATACTTAATGTCATAAGGCTTGTTTTTCACTTACATTAAGTAATTCAAACATTATTATTGGCTACATTAATTTTTGATAAGCGTATCAACACCTATAAGTGTTTTATTTTACACTTACGTTTAATTTCGCCTTCATAGACATATATAATTATGTGACTTTATCTGTTTGTGTGTTATAGTGGCTTTGGTATTAGCATTCAATTCTTAACCATTGTTATTTAAATTTCGAATTCAAAGGTGATTAAACCATTTAAAACAAGATGGTCATGATGGTATTATGGTGACCGAGAGGGTAGATTTATGCGGGTCAGTTATGGCAGTAAATTATGTAACAATATTTTATATATATAATATAAACAATCACAAAACCGTCAAGTACTCTATAAAAGTAAACCAGAATTTCGCTAAACATTTCATTTGGACATTTTTCGTACATCCTTCAAAATATGTATTTGTTTTCATTTTCTCGTTTCATCACCTATCCTCATCTGGAGTTGAGCACTTAGCCCTAACTCACCCTTACTAGTTTCTTTTTTATTTTAGTAGAAACTAATAATACTGTTCAGATAAGCTATACCAGTAGCACAGATATATAAACTCTTAAATAAAGTTTGTCGCGTGACTGCAGAATACATTCATATCGTACCTTTATATTACCTATTACGTAAACGCTACTGTTATGAAGAGAAGTGATACTGACGCGTTAAAAAATACTACTAAAGCGTAGAGAAGTGGTACTGTAATGTAGACAAGTGCTACTGTAGCTTAGAGAACTGCGACTGTACCGTAAAGAAGTAGTACTGTGGTGTAGAAAAGTGATCAAGTTTGGGCACTTACGGGTAGTTACATCCATTTCAGAATTGAAAATCTTATTCTTTACAGAAAATTATATTTATTATTTCTGTTTTATTTGTTACTTCACAAATATCTTATTTGTTACTTTTTATTATTTATAACTTTATAAACATCTCAATTGTTACCGTCCACACAAAAGTGACGTGTCTTGGTTGAACACCAGCGATCAGTCTGCGTCTGATTGTCCCTAATGGCGCCTGTCGCCGACGGATGCGATTCAAGCAATTTGCAATGTCGCCATTTTGTTTCCAAGTATTTTTGTACTTAAATTAATTCTAACGTTTAACGAATTCTCGAATTAAGTATACAGCGAATGGGAATTTTTTTTCATTGTTTATACATAATGTCTTCTTTAATGGATCGTTTGTAGAACGCATTTTTAATATGTTATGTTTGAAAGTTTTTTATCGATTTTATACCGTTTTTTGTTGAGAATATACGTACGAGTATAGGACGTTTATAACGTATATCTGTGATTTATAATAAAAGCTGCAATTTGTATAAAATGCTGTATTCAGCATATTAATTGTATTGAAACACTCTTTACATTCGCGCTGCTCTGTTTGGCCAGACCAATCTTAGACATAGCTGAACCGATTTTGATGGCACTCTTGTATGTCAATAGGTGACTTACAAAGAATAATCAGCAAGCTATACTTTCAGCGCTGAAAGGAACGACAATAAGTAATATACAGACATAAACAATAATGGTAAATTTGCAAAAGCAAAAAGTCGCGAGCAATAAACATATCGACAAACATATTACTACAATGTTAGTAACTTATGTTTTTAGACACATTCTCTGTTCAAAACACCGGAAACACGTCACAGAGAGCCATCGGCCATTGGCGGAAGCTGTCCCGACGTGGACAGACAAATCAGTTTTGTACCCGGTAAAGGGTATTAAATTGGATTTTCTCATATCATGAGCGCCCTTTGACACTGAGAAGGTTGAAGAAAATCGTATTACGACCCGGAATATAATTAATATTAGGATATTTGGGAAATATAATAGAATATTTTAGATATGCAGAATAGAAACTTAGATACTATAGAAGTTGCTAATTATAAGCTTCACCATAGTGTACTTACAATATGAAAATGTTACTTACTATTAAGAATATAGTGACTATTAATTACGCACAATTATGTGATAGTGCCTAGTAGTTAATATAAAATTGAGTTAAACTCGCTTAATTTCCCGTATAATATCGATTGCGTTACAAATGTAACGAGAAAATGTATTACAGTTTAATGCAAATATTATTATACTCGGTCCGCAAAGCGAGTGGCTTTGATTGCAATCGCGGAAAAAATAATACAAATAAGTATTTAAAACGCCGGAAGCACGGAACGGGAAGCGGTGGCCATTACCGGAAGCAGCCACGCCCTCAGCAGCGAGCTATACAAATCATTACGCCAAGGGTCGTGATTGTACAGCGCAACTAATTAAATTGATTTTGAAAATGGAACATTAGCGTTCATATATGAGTAGAATGAGTATGGAAGCTCATCAGGTTTGGAAGAGCAGAGAGATATTTTGGTTCGGTACACGGTGTCAACCCCGTAAGTGAGATGGCGTGATATAGCAATAGCAATATTTACTGCTAGGACGTAATTGCACAATTCTACGTAATTTGGCTGACTTGGTGATCCAGTGGTTAGTAAATATGATTGCTGAGCATGTGGTGGGCACAAATATACAGTCTGTGGCTACGTGCTTAAAAAATAAATATAAGAATATATTTTTATGTGTATATGTAGTTTATAAGCCATCTGGTACCCATGATGCAAGCTCTCTTGATGCTTACTTTGGTGCCATTAGACTGTGCCTGAGAATGTTTCGAAATTATTATTGTTTTAGTTATGCTATTCAAACTTGTAAATATCCATACATACATTTATTTAACACATACATAATACATACATTCATCTAATAAAAAACGCTAAACACTAGCGACGATTTTACGCAAAACATTTTTTTCATTGCAGTAGCAAAACGCCGGAAGCTCGCGGCAGGAAACTTGGCGGCCATTACCGGAAACCGAGCCGCCCTGATGCCGACGTGAACCGGTTAGGTGTGTGTGGTTGGGGATTTCGTATCAAGTTCTTCATTTGATGGTAATTTTTATTTGTATGTAAATTAATTAAAACGGCAGTATCAGTTACTTTAATTAATAACGTAACATAGATGTAACAATGAAATATAACATGGAAACAAAAGAAGAAAAACATCATGTTCGAGGCGTATGACACAGATTTCTTTCGGAATAACCCAAACTTCATACATCAATTGTTAAGATTAAATTAGTGCATAGCTGCATTGAGTTATTTAAAAATTGGAACAGGTTCGGGCCCCAGCGCCTTGCAATGGTAGACTGAAAACCATAAGTTACTCTGTTGCATATAAATTGTTCATTTCACTATAAATCATGGAACACCAGTAGAGATGATTTATTTTTCACTGTGGTATCCGGCTCAAATAATCGGTTTTATTTTTTCTGTTTTAGAATACGGATGTCAATAGAATTTATTGTGTTGAAAAGAACAATTGGACCTTTTGCATTGTAATAGTCAATACGTAGTATCACGCCTATAATATCCGAAGACATGGGCAGAGGAAGCATGGAAGAGGAGTGAAGTATACTTTCACCTTTCACCAATTACGTTGTACCGTAGACTATGGGATAATCGGTGAACTTACTTTTGTGTTTTTCTTCTTTCAGACACGAATCAAATCAATCAATGATAAATAAATCACTTACTAATAAATTAAATCACTAAATAAATGAAAATATACAAAATTTCGTAATGAAACCTACAAGGCGGTTCAGGAACGCGAACAATATTTTCTGTCTCGTATTACAGTACAGTAATGCTCGGTGACAAGATTTACAATCTGCATTAACCGAATTTATGGCATCTGTGCGACGCCAGCGAGCTCCTGCTCTCCCGAAGGTTTTCCCGTGCATTCCCATTTTGTAGCAATATGTAGAAAATATTTAACGTTGTAATGTGACAGCGATGGGTTTGGAAGTGGACGGATTGGTGACATATAATAAAACACATTTTATTACGTTTAAACACGCCATACTATTTCAAAAACGTGGAACGCGGAAGAGTACTACACCCCTCTGCCTAACGATTAGGGGATTACAGGTGTGATGTTACGTTGTTTGTTCTCTACTACTACATCCATAATACTATATCCACGCTAAAATATATTAAAGGGCTCTTCAAGTTCACAGGCTATAAGTAGCATTCCTTCCAATTCGGCGTATTTAGTCCGAGAAATACGTATTTTCTCATTTGGCGAGAATGTCAAAACTCTAAACACTTGAGGATCACGAGACATTTAGCAAATGAATTCTATTTAACAATTACTATTAAATCACCACGCCAGATCCTTTAAGACATAGGTAGAGAACATGAAATGCCAAATGTTGCTATTCCAACAGATATGTGTTTCTTGTAACAAATTTACATATAAAAATTGATTCTTAAAAATACTCAGATTAGTATGTTCGTGTTTCGACAACTCGAGTCTCAGCAGCTACTGCGCGCTGCCACGTCTCATCTAAAAATTGCTTTTCAACAATATGCAGTGTATCTACAGATTATGTGTTATGTTGCAAGTATATTGCGATCCACGAGACGCTCTGATATAAAGAGGGTCCCGGCAGACATCTCTATACCGAACTTTAGTATCCGTTGAGATTTTACATAGGATTGTGCTCCATTGCCAGCTATAGTCGCACGCTAGAGTTAATTCCCAACATTTTTATTAATATACGTTGAATGGGGATATTGTATGGGGAAATTGTATGCAAATCAATTGGTCAATGTGGCTGAATATGGACTTAAGCTTTTATTTCTGAGAGGAGACCTATACAACAGTGGAATGTCACAAAAAATAAAAATATCACTGTGAAAAGTATTACTACATCACTCATTTTGTAAATTGATAAATAAACGGCCTGGTTGCGAGCAAACTAGAAATTACATTATTTACGAGTAACATAACGCTGTCACGCAAAAACCAATCTTGTGGTGTAACACTGAACACACAATTTTCAATGTCATTCAAATAGAACTGATATAATTACAGCCTTTAAAAAATAGCTCCAATATAAAAACAAATATATACTTCATACTAATCACAAACATATCACTTCCCCTGAATGATGAAACAGTCTCTCCAATACACTCACAATCTATTCCATAGGGGGACCTAAACGTAACTGGTGAAATGTGGGAGTGTACTAGACTCCTCTGCGTACCCCTTCGGGGATTACAAGCGTGAAGTTACGTCGCCAAATTCAAATTAAGTAGTTGCTATTGAAGTAGTTCTTTATAAAATATCTCTAAGCCTACTTAAAAAATATATTTTCTAACAAAATTATCAGCTCTGCGTTTTCCTATTAGCATAGCTCGTGTTACGCGCTGGGCTTAAAAAGAAAATGCTTTGCGTCCTTTGTTCAGAAGATACAGTAGCGTTCACACACGAATGCTTCCCTTTTTAATCCGGCGGGTTTTCTTCGGTAAAGGAATAGCGTTCCCGATGTTAAGGCACAACTTTTACTTGGAATACGCCCATGAGTTTTATATCTTACGCGATCGGTTTTACAGTACTTAGTATATTTGGGATAACATCCCTATTAATATAGGATTCTTTTTTCAAATTATATATCTTTTGAGACAACAGAATAATAGTAATAATAATAACAGGAATACCTTTGTTATAATTATTTTAGACATACACGTAGCCTATAGGTATTTGAACGTTAGAGTAAAATAGTCCTTAACACATAAATCTTAGGAACGAATGTTGCTAATTATGGTAAAATAGCATCAGAAGCATATTTCTCAGAAGGGGTAGACAGAGGTGTACACCGAGTACAAACCCACGAATCACCAGTTACAACGAGTAATAATACCTTAATTAAATGAAAAAAACAACAGATTAATTCGTAATTAAGGGTAATAAAAGCACAATTATACTGTGTGGCGGCTCGACTAAGTTGTTATGGGTTGCAGTCAATTATAGATACTTACTTATGGAATTACAGTTGTATCTGAGTACGATTCAGTTACACAGTATCTTAAATCTATTCGAGATCGAGTCCATATTACCATGATTTGTCTCCTCTCACAGTGATTCGAATGCGTTAAGAATAAGTGGGACCAAAACTGGACAACATATCATATGTTAAAGTTTTGTTCTTACTTTACATCGCAGTGGAGTCACGTTCTACTGCGATGTAAAGTGAGATTTAGGTATTAATATTTCGCATTAGAACAGATGGAAGACATAGGACTGGTATAGTTGGTCTTCTTAGAGTTCCAAGTTGCATATGGTTACTATTCATCACGTGCATTGTCAAAGTGAGGTTCATGGTACGATACGATAACAAAATATTACTCGAATGAGAGTAAAGCGATTAGGAATTTGTACTGTAGCAGAAACATTAAATTTAGAAAAGAAGACAAGGATCTGTAAAGTTTAATTTTTTATATACTTGGATGCAATAAAATGTTTAGAATATTATAGCAGTCGTTTTTTGGAATTATTAATCATACATATAACATTTTATATTACATATTTCGTCAAAATGATTATTTTCCTTAGTCTGTGGTTACAATTTAATCTATATTTATTTGTGTTCGTCTTATTTCCGGATAATTATTTTTCTGTCTATTTACAACACGTGACATAATCATTGGTGTCTGTGTCTACCACTGAAACGAAATCTGAAATTAGATTATTTTGTTAAATTTACACGTAATTTATATACGACATTTAAAATGTACAGCGCTTACCCTTAAACGGTTTTTCTTAAGTAGAAATATGTTCAGCGCTCTATATTTGTTTCTTTATAAGGAATCACTGAATGGGATTTTTTATTTCAATAATAAAAAACCAATTATTGTCTCATTGTTTCAAAGGTCCGAAATTTACATTATTTTTTTTGCTATTTTATTTCTTTGTTATTTACAATAGGCTTTCGATATTCAAAATTTTCAATTTAATGTCTTCTATTTTAGGGTATTGTAAAATTTAAACAAAAGTATTATAGACAGCTGCAATAGAAATGTACTTACCAACCTTTTGGATGAAATATAGAGTATAGATATGTAACGAATTCAAAAAATTAATTTTTTTTAAATTATTTTTATTGTTACATTGTTGCGCAAAGCCCACCGGGTTAGGCAGAAACTGCAAACTATGATTTATCTAACTTCCAAGTTCCAGAATTATCCGGACATATACTTATTATTTTCTTGTATAAATAACTAATTTTCTCTTAAATAATCTTTATTACTCATATGAAAGCTTAGCATATAGGATTAAACTCAAATCAAATCAAAATAGAAAATTAAAAAATTTAAATTTAATCAAGCAATGAAAAGTCAATATTTGAATAGGGTTTTTGAATCTTTTTCATCGTCAAATATTTCATAGGTGTTTGTACACATGATTATATGTATGTGCCGGCTTAACTTACGTTTATTTTTTGGAATGTCCCGACTAATTAACTAGTTGTCTTTTTAAACGTCTGAATAAGTATTATATACGGACGTTATTGAATTGAAGCAAAAAGTTGTTTTTAAAAGTTTAATTATTTTAACCGCTAACAGCGAAGCCTGACCAAGGTACTACTTACGCCATCTATGAAGCATCTGGTAAAAAACCTAGAATATGTGTTAAGTATATCTATTCATTTTAAGAATAAATTGTAATAGATAACATGTTAAAGTGTATAATTTTTAATGTATTTAAATCTAGCGATACGTAGGCAATTATACGAAATAAGCAATTATTATATGTAATTAGGAAAATTAATTCATTTTAAACAGTTCACGAGTCCATTAAAATATTTGGTTGAAAACGTAAATAACTCGGACAATTAATTAAATTAAGTAGACCTTAAAATATCACCTATAAAAGCCTTACATGGTATTCTAAACTCATAGTACCTACTTTACCGTCGGCAAGTTCAAAGGGACACGGATGCCGGCGGCACTTTGATCTCGCCGCCGTCGGCGAAGTTCTTTGATGTCACCAATGGGTGCTTATATCTCGTTTTTCTAACCCAATTATTACAAAAAACCCCACATATTTATAGTCTACGCTTAGGTTATGTACTCAGGTTTACTACAAATTATTTTTATACTCCTCGCTAGAAAATTCTGAACACCAAGTCTTCATTAAAGACGATAAACGGGTTATCTTTTTAAATTAATAAAAATACCAGGACATGTTAAATTTTAAGTACAAAACTAAATTATTACTTTGTGTAACTATTTAAGTAACGTATTAAAAGATACTTTGCAATTTAATTACTTCATTAAGGTAGGTAAATTGAGGAATACAAATTTAAAAAATCACACGAAGGCATACAATATACTGAGATACGCCGTACATAATTATTATATTAAATGTTATGATATTTCGGCTTTATGTAAAATACGTTATATTTAAATTTTATGTGACTTGATAACTTTCATGGAGATGTCGTTACAATCCTTTACGTTGTCTGTTCTCTCTTTGGTTATAAGATCATAAAATATAATTATTTAAAACTACGTTCGACGAGCAAGCTGCTTCAGAAAACAATACGAACACAGTCACATGATGTAGTACACTACATATGTGCATTACATATGTACTCGTACATGTATTTAAAGTAAATATGCGAGTAGAAATGAGTATTTGAACACAATATTTTTTAAAAACGTTCCTCTAGTTGGAGATAAAAAATAGTAAATTTTCATTAAGCTGTAGATTCATTTCAAGTAACGATAACATACGCGCATGAATATTTTTCATATACATATTAAGAAAATTATGCAAAAAGTGATATACTGAAATACTTCATTTAGGGATTGCATTGTATAACAAGAATAGAATAACGAAGTGTTTGAACAAAAAGAACCGAATAAGACCTAGGAACAGAGGATTTCCTTTCACCGCTAAGTATGACTTTTTAAAGACGAAATGGAACAAACAGGGCGTAAAAAATCAATCTCCGTTCAGCCGTTTTTCAGAGACTTTAAAAAAGTGTTCTGCCTTTATTTATTGCTCACATGCAATGAGAATAAAATTTCATTATAAATTACTAGTTTATTTTTTTAAAATATATCCAACGTAGATATATTAACTTGTACACTATATTTATTTAAAAAATGTGCAACTCGAATATTTTTATGAAAATTTTCATTGATTTTTCGCTCATGAATCTTTTTGAATTTTTTCTCTTCTTTATATTAAAAAAAAAATTGTTTATTTCATTTATTTCCTTGCTATATATTTAACGATACTTTATAACCGTCTATTCCTCCATTGCACACTATATACTTTCCAACTACAAACTGCCGCGAACAGTTCTCAGTCCGCTCCACAAACTGTGCATACCGCTGTCTAAGTAACTTCTTACTGGAACTACTAAGTGAGTTAGCAAGTGTTCCAACCCTTCCGCCCGGGGGTACCAGGGGGTGAACTGGGGTGAGAGTTCAGCTGGTCAAGGTGAAGGTCCATTGACGTCTTTAGAACAACTCCGCTCGCCGTCTTGAGATTTCTACCGCGGTCAAGACGTCCTGGTACTTGGTAATTAAAGATGTGCAAATCCTTTGATTGAATTTAATAAAAATACAAAAGTTAGAAAATGGAAAGTCTCGCCCCCATAGTTTAGTAGGACGTATAACGTACCTAGCGAAAGATGGAAGCGTACTTCATTATTCTGGCTACCGTTTCGGGGATCACAGGCGCGATATCACTTTTTTTATATTATCGTATAATGGGCTAGACTAGAATAAATTTAAGGTTATTAATAATTGTTCGACAAAAATGTACTTAACCAATATCTAAAGAAGATTTATTAGAATTACAAATTAACTTACATTCTTTGACAGACTTTTAGAGATTGATAGCAACGGTTTGACATAAAATGTCAATAGCAATGTAAATATGAATAGTAACGAACAAACAGACAGCGGATATAAGAGGTCGCTGTCATTCGTGAACAACTGCTAGCGATCTCTAATAAGGCTAAGAGACTCTTATTACCAGTTAGTACAAAGATAATGAGACTATCAGTAACCAGAGTCATGTTATATGTCTTAGTATAGGGACTGTTAGTGTTAGTTTATATCTGAATTATTAAAGTAGTTTAGATGTTTTAATACTCTTCAGGATTAAAATGATTGACTCTGGAGAACATGTGAAACAGCAAGCATCATCTGTAACACAAAATATTTTAATAACAATTGTTTCACGGGAAAAGTAAATACATGGGTTTGAATACATATTTATTGATAAGTTATTCATTTTAAAACATACAAAGTGAATTCAATGAATTATTCCCGCGTGTATAAAAGTGATACAAAATAATTAAAATGTGTTTCAAACATCAAGAAGTGTCGGGCGCGGTGTACGAAGTTCGCTAAGTAATGAGATAATGAAGAACGGCGGGCCGGGGTACGAATTAAAACGGGCGTCGGGTGCGTTACATCGGCGAGAGCGGTAGGGCAAGGTTTTTATCGGGCATGTTTAATAAGGCCCCGGTGGGTGGTAATAGGCTCACCACCTATTCCATGGGACGTCAACGTTACTGGTGAAACATGAGGGTGTACTACACTCCTCTGCCTACCCCTTCGTGTTCACAGGCGTGATGTTATGTTAAGTTTAATAAATATTTACTTTAAATCGCAGTTGATACATTTTTTGTAACAGTTTGTGTGGAAGGTTGTTTATTTTATAAATTATTATCACCCTTACACTGTTACATATACAATTGATTGTATAAGCCGCTTTGGAACATTCTTTTTATTGGCAATGAGTTAAAAATGTGATTTAAATAATTATGTACTTCGATATTTATGGCTTATTTAAAAGTTTTACAGTCAATGCAACTAAACCGTAATAAACGGTTAAAAGTGAGATTTCATATCTGATAATTTATTTTTGTTCCATCTTGTTCATTTCGACTTGGGACTTTTTAAATACGAAAATGTAGGTAGTCCTGCCGGCGTAACGGACACTTTATTCCTTGTTTATTTAATGAGTGAATCTGAAAGACGACCTCGTTATGACGTCACTACTACTTCGTCGCGTTCGAGCAAGACGAACGATATTTGCATATAATATTCCGTGGTCGAGAGCGAGATGGGCGAGTCAGCTGACTCTGAATGAATAGATTTTCTTAAGAAGGCACCTACCTTCTAATGTAATCGAAATGGGTGTGTCTTGGATACCAGTCCTTGGCACCGTTTCAAGGTGAAATTGGATTTTGTAATGTACTTCAATTAAGCACCTGAGTGGTTTCACCTCATTTTGTGAGAGAATGTTGAGTTTTCAATTGTTATTAGATCTGGATTGTAAAATTAATCACTAATGTGGTTGCGCTTCCAATTTTATTCACACACTTAAGCAATGTAACACACGAATTTATTTGGAATAGGACGCTTCAATATTTTAAAAAGTCCTATTAGCAATATACTTTAATTGTTTTTATTATATCCTTTATTATCCTTTATTTAGCAAATAGTATGAAGAAGTTCTAATAGGACAGGTTAAATTAACACAAAAAGACTACAATGTAATGAGATATGGTAAAACTAGTAAGTGACTTTTTATCCGTCGATTACCTATGATGTAGAGTCAAGTTAACCTTTCAAGACGTGTTAGATGCAATGGCCATCAATGGGCAGTGGCCGCTCGCCATCTGGCGGGTCCCGTGTGCATTTGCCACTTCATAGAACAGAAAGATAATGGGTTCTCTACATAGAGTTCAGAGATTTTATATTTCAACCTTTCACTTAAAGGGCGTATAGCATAACATTTAAGAGACCATGTGGCTGGTTGACATGAAACAAATCTTATGATAATATCTAATGGAGATGTTAGGAGCCTCAGAAACTGATGTGCGTGTATGAAGAAAGTGATCGATACAGAAGAAGCACGTCGGTTCTAAAAGGATAGACATTGTTGACACACAATGCTCTCTGCCCATCCTGTAAGAGACTTGCCGTGATGATATTAAATAATATAATCTAAGCTCTGTTGGATGCGAAGGCAGAAGATCGAGCTCAGTGGCGTGCCATTGGAGAGGCCTATGTCCAGCAGTGGACGGGAGCAGGATGATGATGATGATGATTCCTTAACAGGTATTAAACAGAATGTGACTTATTATGTTAACCACAGATCTGAAAAATGTTTGCACTACTGAACAAGATTTTCGCGTTCATTCTGGAATATTCATTGATAAGTTGATATTATTAAATTAGCTAGTAAAATGTCATTTATAGAGATTTTTGATGCGTTTTAGTACTAATTTTGAATTGTGTATATTTTACTGTCTCGTTCGTCGAGTGATTGCATGCCCGACTGCCAAACGGGAGGTCCTGGGTTCAAATCCCGGATCGTATACTATTGGATTTTTCTAATTTAGAATATCTAGTAGTGACGCGGAGTCTGTATCAGTGCCCGGTGTATGGCAATAGGCTCACCACCTATTCCATGAGACGTAAACGTAACTGGTAAACCGTGGGAGTGTACTACTTCACTCCTCTGCCTACCCCTTTGAAGATTACTGGCGCGATGTTACGTTTTTTTATGTATTTTACTGATATTATAATAAAAAAACAAAACGGGCAAGAACTTTTTATAAAATCACCCGCAAAGTTTGCATATGACTGTTGCGAATCCGTCAATGCTGTCAGAAACCAGTTTGTTAGTTCAGGGATAGTTTTTTTTCTTAAATAACTCGCAGTTTGCATACTCGTATGAGTGTTGCGAATCCGTCAGTACAATCAGAAACTCGTTTCGTTAGTTCAGAGATAGTTAGTTACATATCTGGAGATACGATCACGTTTATCAATTCGCTTTCTCCGTCTATCGGCACCAATCTATCATACCTCTCCATCAACCTTCTGGCTCCGATTAAATCATGCCCACCTGTAATAATCAGATTAGATACATCGCACGAAACTGATTCGCGTTACACAAAGCTGAGGATCAACGCGTTTGAAACGACATTGAAACTTTCCTGACTGCTGTTACACAATTACTTATTTTTTATTTTCGGCTTAAATTATTATATAATTATAATTATATAATTAATAATAATTAATTATATTACGGCTTCTATAATTAAAAATATATCTATATACCTACATATGTATATGTATTCAGTTATATCTATTCTTTAATAAAAAAATAAGAATAATAGAACTGACTGCCTCGTTGGTCGAGTGGTTGCAAGCGCGACTGCCGATCGGGAGGTCCTGGGTTCAAATCCCGGGTCGGG
>DWJK01000992.1:0-18627 GCA_018248815.1 Croniades pieria auraria | reverse complement strand
TATATTGGCGCGAAAATAAGAAAACACAATGAACAATGGTACAAAAATGACAGATTCCAAATTCAAAATTAATGTGTTGTTTATTTTTAATTGTAACAGTATTTATGGCCCGGCCAAGTATAATAATGGAACAGGCTCAAATAAGTTCCAAACTTGATCTCCAAACAAACTCAGTTCCGGACTTGCCCCAGGTCTTCTTTCATGAACTCCCGTTGATTGGATCGATGTTGCGCTTGATATTGGAGACATGATGTTAGTATATTATTTTGTAGGCGTTATAAAGACGGAGTACTGAACCCCTATGCAGGTTTCATTTGCATATGCCGTTAAGGATTACCTGTTGTAAACATGTTACATAATAGGTTGCAATAACGTAATAATAATAGGTTGCATTTATGTTAGACAATGGAAAGTAGTTCTTTTTTCTTATGATAGGCTAACATATTTTGTCCGTGATCTCTGTCTATACTGCTATAGGGTGCAATCATCGCGTTGTGCTAATTACTGAATAAAAAAAATATATTCTAATTATCATTATAATAATTTTAATTATACTTAATTATTGAGTCACAACGTGTGGTCCCTTAAATCGTAGGTAGCGTGCACCCCGTGCCAAATATATGTACATTCTTACATATCTGACATGCTTTTGTCACTTCATCATCCCTCTATTCACAAAAGCTCGCCGAATTGGGAGACTTCAGTCCGCTCTTCGAGGAAATACGAGCGTGATATTATTTTATGTTATAATCCAAAAAATAGAAAAAATGTGTAAATTATCTGTCAAGTTCGTCTCCATCGAAGCCATGTTCCGCGAATGTTATTTTAAAACTGGCTCGAGTTGAACGGAAAGCGATGTTTTAACGACAGCGCGTCGTCATTGTCCGCGCACGCTCCCTCGCGGACCTTGTCACCGCTGATTTGAAATTGAAATTCGAACGGTTACGACACACATTTAAAACGACGCGCGACTACCCACAAATCATAATCATAACACGGAGTGACGTCAGGAGTTTAATTCGGTCATACTTTTTCTGTTTGACCCTAATCAATATAAATGCTTACTTATGGATAGGATTTGAAATTTCATGGCAGTTTCAGGTATAAATATATTTAATCAATTGTTGCAAGCTGCTTTTTGTAACAAAAACGATTAAAATTAAAAATATGTATGAATATTCGGTAGACCGGATCTTAGGCTAGTACCTCACACAAGCGAATCTACGTTTATGAAAGTACGGCAAAGCTTTCAACAAATTGATTGCGACAGGTGGAAACGGCATAGCAACCGAGTGGTTAAAGGACTCGGTGCAGAACTGGATGTACAGAAGGGATTGGACACGTTTTACATCCTGCGCATTGTGAGCGGAAACTGCACTTTTGTGATGTAAAGCAGTTATCATTCCTCTCTTCACCGCATTGTGTTAAGCTTTTATTGAGCGTCTAATTCATATATGGCGTTTTTTCCATGCCACGTGCGCGGGAAGACGTTCGGACAAGATAGGGGTTGTTTTAACAAGTTTATTAGTAGTAATGGGGTGGGTTATGATTTATGGAGTGTCTCTTTCAGCTGTATTTGCTAGGGGATGCGCTTTATTGGAGACACACGTACGAATTGTCGCGTGTAATGAATTTGTTTCCCTCGCTTATTGTTAATTCGTTTTGAACAAATTTGTCACATTAACTGTGTGCTCAGTTTTTAATGTTGCGTTTCTACCCACTTACTTTTTGTTTGGCTATTGTACTTAGAATTCATTTTGTTTTCTGTGGTCTGATTAACCTAGAACCTTTAATTGACTTGCAAGTTTCGTATGTTTTATGAACGACCAATTCAGATAACTGTATTAAGTGTTGTAAGGCAAGACAGCTATTGGAGTTCTAATAAATTTTGCAAGTTTTATATGTTTAACACACTGCCAAATCAGTAAAATGATTTATTGCATGGATTTAGTTGCATTTGATCGGAAAACATTTAAGAACATGATTCTAAAAGTACATCATGCAGCTTTAAAAACGCAATTATATATTATATAGATATAAAAGGGAAAACAATGAATGTTGTAACGTTATCACAGAAAAACATACTATTTGCTTTGCTTCATATCCATTTGATTTGAATCAATCATACTGAGTCAGTAATCAGCAAGAACAGATCTTCATAATTATTATAGTATGTCAAGTGGTTAGCAAAAATGCCGAAAGAGCTGAATGAATGAACGCGAACAAAAAACCGACTGATATCTTCACGTCGTGGATTTGCATATCGGAGGGATGCTCTGAGACACAAGAGACAAGCGGATATGCTTTGTGGTGAGCGGAAATGAGGCATAATGCGATCACCATCTTGCATTCCTTCATTTTTTGTTTGGCAAATGAGTCCGACCAACAGGTTTGCGGGCGTAAGACATCTAAATGCCACATTGGCTTTAGAGACATGGCTCTGTGCATTTTAAATTAAAACGCGATCAAAATTGTATTACCAACGCAGGCGTGTCTTGATTATATTGCAAGTGTAAAACTAGATTTTATTGAGTTACTATTATATCATCACGCCAGATCTCTCAAGGGGTAGGCAAAGAGCATCGAGTACAAAATATCTTTCTTTACAGAGGTGCGTCTTCTATATACTTCACTCTATTCATACAAATTTTAAATTATATTATAATTATCTTAGAAAATTTGTTCATGTTTTTCTCTTTTGTTCACAGCAGCAGACAGCCAGGAATCTGGCAGTCCGCCACCGAGCCCTACTGACTCCGCTACATCGGAATCAGCGCCCACCTTAGTTCACATCAAACAAGAGAACATGGCCCCGGGAACAGACATCAAAGATTACTATGGAACTCTTGTCTTCGGCATTCCTGATACTTACCTGCCGCCACCAGCTGAATACGGAAGGAATTTCTTACACAGACCATTGGACGCAGCAAATCAAAGGTTCCTAGATCCTGTGAAGAGTCCAACAGAGAAAGAAGATGATGTGAAAGTTGACGAACAACAAGAAAATCCAGATTACCACTTACCAAGTGAATTAGAGTTCAAATCGGGTGGTATTTTCGCCAGAGCGTTCATCCCTAATGGTACTAAGTACGGGCCCTTCAACGGGAAGTGGGAGAAATATCCTCTAGACAAGAAATACGCTTGGGAGGTGAGTTTTTTTCTTTTATACTTAATTAGTCAAGTCGTTGACGACGCCACAATATTTGGAGATGTGAATAAGCCACTTGTAAGAACCAACATTGCCATCAAGTGCGTGATTTGGGTGTCGAAAACGAACCAATGAGTGGCGTTGTTAATAAATTATCCCTTAAACTGAAACCTATAGTCTGTCAGTTGTCAGCAGTAAACTGTCGATTTTATTGATGTCTTTAAGTAGCGTTGTTCCTTCCAATAATTTTTTGTAATCCTTTTTTCGTCGTGTCACAGTTCATTAGTGACAACAAGGTGTTTTGTCTTTATCCTTTACTTAAAAATTTTGACGAGGATCAAATTTAATTTAATATTTTGTGAGCGTGCGTTAAAATTATTAGTATTATATATAACAAGGTTATGAAATAGAACTGTTAAAATTTTGTTTTAAGTTTTACGTTTTTATACTTTATTTAAAAACGTGGAGAGGATTAAACAGAATATAATAGATGGATGCTTTTATAGTAACTTTATTTCTATATGTTATGACAAAGGTATGAGAAACGGTAATGTTAAAATTTTAGCAATTTCACACATTATTCCGTAGTTCATAGTATGAAGCAAGGAATCATTTGGGAGTTGGTGTAATCTTACCTCGTATTAAACGCGACAATGCATCATGTGCAAGTGAATGCACTCGCTGCACATAGGGGAAGGCGTGTCGCGATTATCTGCGCATCGGAAGCGGAAATCAATTGTTTGATACGTACGCGGATTACTTAAACAGATAGAAAAGTATTCGGTTTCAGCAATATTTGAACTGTTGATAGCGCACCTTTTATGTTGCTGTATGTGTGTGTGTGTGTGTGTATTTAATATTCATTAGTTTTCAAGAACAAGAAGTGAATTATTAATAGATTGGGAGGTTGTTCGTTGGAGATGTGTGGAGTAATTAGCATGTAAATGATTTTGTCGTATCCGAAATTTCGTTCGCCGTTACTTCACAATGCTTTTGAATTTGGAACAATATTTGAATGTCGGAGATTCTTTTTATGAATTGTAATGAATATTTTTTTTATTGTGGTATAGTTTAGTTTCCACAATGGCCAAATGTATCACATTATTTTGATAATAAAAATTATTATCATTATATCAGTTCACATGTATAGTAATTTTTCGCGTGACTGTTGATTGTTTTGTGAACTGCTATCCTAAACTGGGACCGGACGCGTAATATCCGATGATCGGTACGCCTACTATCAAATAGCAGATATCCAAGAATGAGACAGATAGCACTTCTGTGAGTTTTAACAGGTGTCATGTTGCAGTTGAACCGGACTATTGTGATTTAGGAAACGTACCATCAGTTCCGGCTATTGTTAAGTGCACACTAAATTTGCAAGAACTTGTGTTTTGTAATTGTTTAATTTACTAAGATATTTGTGAGTCAGTGCTATCTAGCTACCTCGCAAGGAATTTTGCACGAGGATCTGACATTAATAATGGTTCGATAATTTACATGACGCACCATAGTATAAGAATCTGCAGATAAAATATATATTTTCATTCCTTTCGAATTAAATTTACTTGCCTCTTATTCAATACATGAACGGAGATGGAAATATAAAAATAAAAATATCTGGTACTCGCTTCTCTTTGCTCACCCCATAAGGTAACAAGCCGTGAGTTTATTTTAATTATGAAAGCAATCATCCCAAGTCCTTTGTCATTGATAGTTGTAAAAACATGGTAAAACTTTGAACATTTGTTAGAGCCCGCTCGGCCGGCGCCAGTACGTGACGCTAGGGTAAATGTGCCAATTGCGGGCACGTCATTACGTGTACCACGCTGACCGTGCACTCGCGCTGTCGCGTGGAAAAGCTCTTTGATGCTTTACCCTGTGTGACGTCACATTATTCCTTTAATGCGTCCCCGCACTTTTCTCTCTTCGATTGTTTCGGAAATGATGCCTTTGCTGAAACTGTTAATGCAGTTTGTCGTTATAAAATAAACATTTTATCTAAATAGTCATTGGGTCGCTTTTGACTACAATTTTTGCAGTAACCCAGATGTACGCTTACCTATAAATACCTATAGACTCTTGTCTTAAACAATTCCCAGTTGTTAACAAATTAATCCGATACTATGATAATTTGATGATGTTATACTGCAGCTAATATTTTTTTGTGTCATAATCTTAACAAGCTTACCTTAATCTCAAAAAGACAGATTACGAGTTCAAATAAGCAAAAAAAAGCAGCTAATTTTTAAATACTTTTCATATAACATCGTGCGATCTTACTGTGAAATATTTGAAATTTTAACCGTACTGCAAAAATTTTAACCCATCTTCACAGCAGTCGATACCTGCAACGCAACAAAGGGATCGCATTTATTCAATAATTTCACATGTCTAAGTAAACTCAAAGGGGTGACACACATTCATGCCCCGGTGCCGCGGTAGCATTATCTAACCACTGTTACACCAGTACCAATATCTCAATCAACATATTCAAGCGCGAGTTTTAAAAAAACTCCATCCGGGTAATCAAGGAATTCTTTGTGACGCTCCCGTGTCAAAGAGCAACGAAAGGTTGAGTTCGCGTAAACCTTCATTTTGATCAAGGCGTGACCCCCGTCAACAAATTTTTTACCACAAAATTACACTTTTTTAAATGGAAAAAAACACCGTAACGGTAAAATAACAATGTGACATACGCGTCAGCGTACGGACTTTTTTAAAATTTAAACTTGATTGGCGAGCTTTTTTTCATTATTTCTTTGAATGAAATCGTCACGAAATCTCTTCAAACGCATCTCTGAGTTGAAGTTCTTATTATTTGAATTTGTATACGTCTTTTCATTTTGATAAAATCCGAGAATCCCGTGAAATATTTTCACACGCGATATTTATTCCGTTAGTATGCGTTAAGTCTCAATGTACCATCTATTTTATTATCTTCAACTTATTAACCATCATCCCTTATGCATATATTCAAACATTTAATTAAAATAGTCAATGCGAAAGCGACAGATAAAATATATGAATTTATATAAGCATTGTAGGTACTTAAAATTCATAAATGTATTGCCGCGATATTATTGGCATAAATGGCAGTTTTAATTTTTAAATATCGCGAAGATTCTTGAGAACTGATCGCTGTGACTTCTCCAATGAATTTTAGATAAGCGAAACAAGTTTATTACAATGTGAACATCTCTCTAAATGTCAATCAAATTATTATATGAATATTTAAACTTATTAGCATACGATATTCCTCAGGGATCATCTGCTATTGATGCGGGATTGGCACGCCGTGGCGCTTGCTAATTATAAATGTAATTTTTATGAAATATTCCATTGAATCCCGCGTCGGTCATGTTTACTTTGGATCTGACAAAGGGAATTGTGTTACCTATGAATGTTTTATTACTGAGTGTTTATTTTTCGCTGCGAAGCGTCGGCCCTTGAATAATTTTGTTTGTAATTTTATTGTTAAATCAGTTCATCGGTTTGTTTGACTCTTGTATATATATATATACCTATAAAGAATATCATACAGATATTTGCGATTTACTTTCATAGCTTATTAGTAGTCAGTAGAAACTGTATATTTATTTGTATTTAAATCATGTTGTATTATTATTCGAGAACACAAACTGTTCGATTCCCCAATATAGCACTAAGCAAATATTTTGTGATTATAAAACTTTACATTAATCTTCAAGCTCTGAAACTTAACATACGTAGAACAAAATTTAATATAATTATAAACACTGTTATTTAAATATAAAAGCTTAAAGTACACACGTTGTAAATAAAAAACGTAACATCACGCCTGTTATCCCCGAAGAGGTAGGCAGAGGAGTACAGAACACTCCCAAAAATAACCGTTGTAAATATTAATTTTTGTTATTTAAATTAATCCAAAGTTCGTAATTAACTGTGGAAATACTAAACAAAATTAAAATTGACGCGTTGTCAAATTAATTTCACTGGCTTAAACTCGGACGTTGGGACCCAGCAGCGTCGAATCCGTTGCATTACTGTCAAAATATCTGTCATATTCGTGTGACATCTTTTGAAAACACCACCCCCTTCGGCTGAAGGATTAGCCGATGCGGCCCCATTACATCTTCATTACGGTAGGCTACTGACATTTCTGTCTATTGTTGTATGCGGAATAATAAATGTAAAAAATATCATTGTTATAACATTTATTGCTACAATTGATAATATTTATACGATCCGTAGGATCTCCACTTACAAAGGCGGTACAGATGCGGCGCGATTTGTGTGGGGCGCCAGTCGTATTTTACTTATCATAGCATTAATATTTAGTAGCAATTTTGTTGCCAAATGTATCTATCCTTACAGACCTGATATACATAGGAGCATATACATTTGTTACCAGTACGCCCTGCCTGCTCCGTAAGGGACTTGGAGTAACTATATGATAATAATAATAATAATAATAATTAAAATAATTGATATTATGGGTTTCTTGAAAGAACGCTTTTAATCGATAAGGTTTTTCTTGTTTACATTTGTTCAGTCTGTATATTTTATAGCCTCTCATGTGTTGTAAACGAAGAGATATCTATGTATTTATTTATCTATCTATTTATCTTATATTGATAAATATTTTATCCATGAATATGTCTCAGATTTATCTCAAATGGCTTCTGCTTTGTTATCAATTTGTAAATCATACAATATACCGGCTAAGTCCTTATAGAAAAATTTATACAACTGTTATGTCCAAAGATTACAAATCAAAAATAAACGAAAAAAAAAACGTAACATCATGCCTATAATACCCAAAAGGGTAGCCAGAGGAGTGCAGTACACCCCCACGTTTCACCAGTTAGTTTTATATATACTGTTAACGATTTTCCACAAATAATCCTCTTGAATTAGTGATGTCTAATTAATATAAAGGAATTAATGAAGCGAATCTAAAGGCTGATTTATCGCTTAACATCTTCATTTCGCTCATCTCGAGACTTATTGGTACAGTAGCGTTATAAATACCGCTAACAGTGGGGAGGCTCCCCTTCTATCTAAACATTCCTTTTATTATTAACAAGCGGACACTTATCAGTTAATCTTACACTGTTGTACAATAGCAGCTAATCTCCGGGTGTGATAGAAATTTATCTTCCCCGTATCGTCGGATCATTGTCACGTTTGTAGCGCCCCTCGATACGGCTGTTTCGGTAACACTGACAGTTTGTTTGGGGTTCGCACTGTCATAATTCCGCGGAGTTTTGGTTAGGAGAGAAATTTGTTTCGCGTTGCAAATTAATTGTGATTGTACTTTCTTGTTTTTTTTTATAATTGCAGCTTCACTCCTTTAATCCCCGAAGATAGGCAGAGTGTCGTACACTCATTGTTTTTAATGTTTTGGAATAGAGTGATGGATATAAGATGTTTGCGATCGTTACAGTTGATAAATAGTAACAGCAATACTACTATTTCTATTCAACATTAGATATGGTTTTTATCGGTGATCATTTCGCATTCGAAATTTAAAATTGGGCATCCAAAAATTCAAAATTAAGAATCTGGCTTACTTAAATTATTGTTTATATTACTTAAGTCATTGGTAAAAGTCGTTCGCTCTACACATTTGCAAAAATTAAATTAATTATTTTGCTAATAATCCGCCCAAACAAACTATAAAGTCTCGTTACGAAGTTTGCTCACGAGTCGTCTTTCTGCGGCTTCTTATTTCCACTAATATTTTTGCCAACAAATCGCTGTTCACAAAAACAGCGCGGGCGTGCACAGTGGGGCAATATTTCATCTGAGCTGGTCAGAACAATAATAGCCCGTGGAGTCGAAGCCATGGCACGTTCACGCCACAATGTTAAGCCACCACCATTATTCGGAGATCTCCCACGTCCCTGCACAATCACCGGGATACGGTTTCGAAAAGAGGAAGCGCGTGATTCTCGGGGATCACCGTAAACTGGTCCGTACTGTACAATCGCCAGCATCCGTGTAGACAAAATAACGAAATACGCCGAAAGCAATACGATATATGCACCGGTTATTGGGTTAGGTTAAGACTTGTTTACACTAAGAACTCGACAGAGGCGATTGTTGATGCGTGGGATGCCAAGTGGTTAACGTTGGCGCTGTAAACACACTGCAGTCGAATTCAAAACAAAATTCATAAGATTTACGTACGCATTGGGGAGAGGAAAACGTGATATTCGACGTTGCATTCGGATCCAATCGTTCGTGGAAACTGTACCTTGTTAGTAGCTTTTAAATTAAAAACAAACTTCGTCCAGGTCATTACGAAACAGACCCATATTCGTACTGATAGAAAATTTAAGAATAATTGGGAGCTGATGGGAAGTTAGAGTCTCGAAAACTGAGGCAAAACCATTTCCATAGGAAGCACATCAAGTTTGTAAGGATAGAAATAATTGGCACTCGGTGCCCGCTATCCTACCCTTAAGGAACAGGCGTGATGGTATGAGAAAAAAATGGGAGCAAAAAATCCAATATAACCGAATAATTCCGGCTCCCAGCAATTGTCACCGTGACGAGACATCGGTGTCTCTACAAGGGAGTGGTTTTTTGCTCGTTTTTCATGTAATCCTCGCTTAATCCGTTTTAACGCGTCCAGATGTGCACCCACCTTAAAATTTGCTATTAAAAATCAGACTGCTCTTCTCTGCGATTTTTTCACAGATAATTCCCAATATTGCATCTTTAATTAAGTTTTGAAGTATTCTGGTTTAATATTTCTCTGTTATTAACTAGTTTTGGGTGACGAAATGTTTTTATTATCTGTTTTAAAAAAAAATTAATTTTAATTGTTAATTTCGACGGTTAAATATTGAAGAACCATAATTTTTAACCCTGTTATCGTTCGACTGTTGGAAACAGGTCTGCTTCCAGTATGAAGAGTATTAAGACCGTAGTTCACCATGCTGGCTATGTGCAGGTTGTAGAAAAGTCTATGAAATTTAATGGACAAAAATTTAAATTTAGTAATTACAGTATAAATTAAAATTTTCAGTATAAATAAAGTTTCAGTATAAATAAAAATTTAAATTTAAATTAAAATTTCATTTAAAATTAATTGGGTTTCAGGTATACATATTCGTATCCATACGTGTTATTTGTCTGAAATTATGTTCGTATCGATTCGTTTCTGTATTCGTATCTCGTTGCTATTGTATGTGTATCCGGATCTGTACGTATATATTCAATGTACATCATTTTTTTTTGTTGTTGAAATAGCAAATGATCAAACGAATCTCCTGATCGTAATAAGACATTATATCTCATAAATGACTAGGTAAATCTAAAATTCTAAGTACGTTTCGATTAATAGTATCGAACAATTTATAGTTTAATGCGTCTGTTCACCTCACCTTGTAAATTGAATGACTTGTTAATAAACATCAAACCGAATGGAAATAGATGATATTCTTACATTTGACTGCCTCGTTGGTCGACTGGTTGCAAGCGGGACTGCCGAACCGAACCGGAAAATTCTAATTTAGAATTCCTAGTGGTGACTCGGAGTCTGGATCAGTGCCCGGTGTATAGCAATAGGCTCACCACCTATTCCATGGGACTTAAACGTAACTGGCGTAACGCGGGAGTGTACTACACTCCTCTGCCTACCCCTCCGGGGATTACAGGCGTGATGTTACGTTATTCTATCATTATAATACTTCGTACTGGGCAGTTCAAAAGCACGAATTTTTTTAAAGTGTTGTCTACAAAGCACGCAAGTACATTACTTTACAGGACCCTCGTAATAAAAGTAAATCGCCCGTCGACCATGAAACAAAGCAAATTGACTATATTTAGCATTTTGTAACCTGTAAGTCCACAGTGTATTAAACCCGTGCGTCAAACGACGAACAAACTATGCGCGATACATTTTATTTAAAGGTTAAGACTTGTCCAGTTAATGTACATATGTATATATTTATATGTTTACATACACATTTTTTCATTTAAACGTTTTCTACGTACACATTACATAAATATAAATTATTCAGCATTTAGATATGGAACGAATTAGCCTTATTTATATTGTTCCTAGATAGAAATTGAATCCAATATTTCTGTATCAATATATCATAAAATATTAGACTAACACCCTAGTTAAAAACGCTCGTCAATAAAACAATCCAACGCATAAAAAAATGCGAGCCTTATTTTTGGCCTTTACAAGCCTTTTGAAAGGAGTAGCTACACAAGATAATTTCATAATGGATGGACCTTCAGTGGCTAATTTACATGAGCGTTCCGAGGCTTTAGCGAGCACGTTGAGCGATCGGTCGAGGTTCTCTACTTTGGTACGTAGTTAGATCTTGTTGAGACATTTACAAAACTTGAGAGTTAATTTTGATTTCACAAATTTTATAAATTATTACCAAGCAAAAAAGTATCTACATACAATTAAGTTTTTAATGATTAATAATCTATAAATTCATCACGATGACGATGACGAATAATCTATAAATTCTCACATTTCATTAGGGTAATAATTTTTTTTTTGGGAAGGTATGGAGAGAGCGAGGCAGCAGGAAGCAGTCACGAGACCTTGCTCTAACTATCAATGGCATCTGTAATGACCTTGGAAATAGAGGGACCTGCAGGGAAAAGAATTTTAGCCACATTAGTCCAGTTAATACACATTAGTATGAGAGTATTCAGTATCAGTATCTGTTCTATTCGAGGTTGGGCACAAACGAGTCTGAGAGTCAGTCTAAGGACTATGATGACCTTCTCTAGTAAACACGTGGACAGGCAACTCTACCATTTTGCCCAAAATTATTTTAATAACAATTGTTTGCTGGTAGAAGCCGGTATTTAATGTTAACAAAGTAATATGGCAATATTGAAAATCAAATTTTTGAACTGAATTCTTCGGCTGATATCAATATCCTTATCATCAGCATTCCACAACCGGATGAGTCTCTTTTCAGAATGCCATAATCTGATACAATGCTTACTGTGGGTAAGCACACTTCACACTCCATAGAAAATCTAAAAGAGAACAGTTTTCTTAGGATATTACCGTCTCTCTCATATTGAGTCATAATTTATCGTAACAAAAAAATATAATAATAACAGTAATACACTCAGAGTTGCACGCTAGGATTTAAACACTAAGTCCTCGAGTTCGAGAAATTTAGTCCACTGAAATATCAATGCTTGATCTAACAGACACACGTACACACATTTTTTGCTGGCACAGAATTTATATCTTAGATCCGGTGCGTTGATATACTTTGATTAAGCTTCATTGTTTCCTCTTACTTTGTTCTATGTCCACCCACCATGGACTTAATTCAGAAGATAAATATCCAGGAACTAATGTGCGGTGAGTAAAAAGATGTATCCAGGGTACCTTAGGACGCAAATTCTAAAACGAATGATATATGGTTACGTCTCAATCACATCTACACTAATTTCATTACTCGTTATTCTCTCATTTCGCTTCTCGATTCTCGGTTGCAGTCAATGAAGTCCCGTTAACCCCTTGCGAAATCATGCCATTAATTTGCCGGGATACGGAGAACCACCGCCGACTGGAAGCTAATTAAGTATTATATTTCAAGGAGTACACGACAAATAAAGCATAAATTGTTTCACGAATTCCCTTAGGATAAGGAAGCGCGGTAAAACCGCATAAGTACCAAAGGGTAATGTTCGAATATTTTGTGAGGAGTACAAACGCTTTGAAAGCGTTTAAAACATGTTATACATATATAGTATAGCTACTGTATTCGAATTCACTTCTTGAATGTGCTTTTTTTAACGCTGTAGCTCGGTGCCAGCTGGTTACTTTAGAGAATAATCGGTAATAGTCGAAAATAATCGAGAATAAACGAGATTAATCGAGAATAATCGAGAATAATCGAGAATAATCGAGAATAATCGCGAATAATCGCGAATAATCGAGAATAATCGAAAATAATCGAGAACAATCGAGAATAATCGAGAACAATCGAGAACAATTGAGAATTATCGAGAATAATCGAGAATAAACGAGAATAATCGAGAATAATCGAGAATAAACGAGAATTATCGAGAATAATCGAGAATAATCCAGAATAATCAGCACCTAGGTCCAACATCAGATAGGGCTATGCTGTGCTTTATGGCTATGTCATATCTAACGTACTAACCATTAACTTGTTTAAACTTACAATACCACATGTCTAACGTACTAACGTTCGTCAAGTACATATTTTGAAATGATTCTGTGTATTCTTTTACTGCATGTAAAAAGAATGATTCTCATCAAGTAATGGGACATTTATTGAGATAGTATTTTATATGCTAATAAGTGTCATGATAAAACAATGCAAAATGTGATAACGGTTAGAGTAGATAGATAGAAGTGAGTTCCCTTGAACATTTATGCAAGTTTAATTCATCATACCTTTATTTTCCTGCAGGGGTAAACTGAGGATTGTTTCTACGTTTCACCTGCCATATTATACGTCCGATGGAATAGAGGGTGAGACTCCGAGGGTCTAGACTCCGAGCAACTACTGGGACTTTCAAGCTAGAAAAACAATATTGTATTTTTCCTGACTCGGAGATTAAGCCCAGGACTTCTCGCTCTGTAGTAACGCCATCAACGACCAAATCAAAAGAGAGGCAATAATAAGATAGCGCACAAATTTGAAAATTTTGAAAAAAAAAATTAATGGCGTTAATTATTTTTTTACCTTTATCGCTGCTCACATTTTCATTTTACATTACGGTATTTTTTATATTATCCTCAAATAAATGACAACGAAATATAACGACGTCAGGTTCAGCAACATTTAAATGAACAAATGATTAGGTACGGTACATTAGTATTTAAATGTAAACTCGGAGGTGCCGCTTGGAGTAAAAGATAATGGTATGAAATTTGAGATGAGCACAGGCTAACTAGAAACAGCGTCATGTACTGATCGCAGCCGCGTTATGAATACTAATGCGCCCTTTGTAATAGTGAAACGGTGTAATGCTTACACAACAAATAAATAACACATTCAACGCGAAGTGCAAAGTTTATAATAAATAATAATAATAATCGACCCATTAGCATTCCACTGTTGAAATATGGGTCTCCTCTTATATTGAGAGGGTTAAGGCCGTAGTCCGCCACGCTGGCCAAGTGCGGGTTGGCGGACTTTACATACCCTTTAATTTTTTTTTTTATAACTTCTAAGGCGTGCAGGCTTCCTCACGATGTTTTCCTTCACCGTTAGCAAGTGATGTTTAAAATTAAAACGCACTTTTGTAAAGAGGTGCGCGCCATGGACTTGAACCCAGCACTCCCGAGTGAGAGGCTGAATTCTTAACCACTAGGCTATCACTGCTTACTTCATTAGAATACACTCCATTAGTTAATTAGCGATTAATCTAAATATTGAAACTGATACTAAATTACTTCACTTACGATTGCTTGTCACAGACCATGGCTAGTACTTAGTCACACAGAACCAATGTATTATAAATCATATCAAGTATTTAGTTTAATGGCTGCCTCGTTGGTCGAGTGGTTGCAAGCGCGACTGCCGAACGGGAGCTCTTAGGTTCAAATCTCGAGTCGGGTACTGTTGGATTTTTCTAATTTAGAATTTCTATTAGTGACTTGGAGTCTGGATCAGTGCCCGGTGTATGGCAATAGGCTCACCACCTATTCCATAGAACTTAAACGTAACTGGTGAAACGTGGGAGTGTACTACACTCCTCTGCCTACAACTTCGGGGTTTACAGGCGTGATGTTACTTTTTTTTACACAAATCCAAAAATAGAAAGTTCACATACCGTAATTTGTTATATATATTTAAACTATAACAATATTCATTATTGTTATACTGGCACACCAGGGCCCTCACGAGGTAGGTTGAGAGTACCAGTTGTCAAATATCTCTATTCTGGTAAACCTAAAATACTTCTCTTACATTTACCATCGTTTTCATACTGTTCCTCAGAATTGTTCCGTAGATAGTGATTTTTAAATCTCGTACTAAACTCTCGAGTGTTTAGCTCTGACGCGAGTTATACTAAGCGGTATGGCGTCCAATGGGAATGACAGATGACGTAATGAGAGGCATCGTGTGAATGTCACTGCCATAAATTTAACTCTCTGACACTTCATACACTGGTTTTTTTTAGCACTCTTGTTAAATTATAGCACTTTGAATATTATGCATTCTTTGATAGCGTTTCCTCAACAATGTTATCTTCATCACGAAGTTTTTTATCGTTTTAATGGTTAGATACGGTTCTCCCGTCAGAATAAGTAAGGTTAATAAAATATTCTGCTAAACTGGCAAAGAGAGGGTCAGTAGATTTCAGTCGCCCAAAATAACATGAGGATCTCTAAAAAGTGTGGATTTTGCTACTGTTGGTTTCCTTAATCGTCACATTTAAGCATTTATTCTTAAAGTGCCTATAACTTTAGAAAGAAAGATGTCCGCGCCAGGATTTCACAGCAGAACCCCCGGAGTGGGAGGCTGAATTCTACCTACTATTCTAAACGGACAGAATAAAAAAGGCTTGCCTTACTGTTTTGAAAGTTCGTAAATGTTGAGTGAACACTTTTATTTATATTAATTAACATTTATAAATAACATGTATAATATTTTAAATAGTCAATAGAGCGCCTTGCGACAGGCCTACGTCCATAAATAATATTAGTCCATACTAATATTAGCTGATGATGATGACATATTATATATCCTTGTATTTCATTCTCCATGACTGCCTAGTTGACCGAGTGGTTGCAAGCGCGACTGCCGAACGAAGGTCCTGGGTTGAAATCCCGTGACGGGTACTATGGGAATTTTCTAGTTTAGAATTTCTAGTAGTGACTCGGAGTCTGGATCAGTGCCCGGTGTCTGGCAATAGGCTCACCATCTATTCCATGGGACAGACGTAACTGGTGAAACGTGGGAGTGTACTACACTGTTCTGCCTACCTCTTCGGGGATTACAGGCGTGACGTTATGTTTTTTTTTATTCTCCATTTTATACAGAAGCAATCTGATAGTACATTATCCTGAGACCCTTCTGTACTCGTTAGAGACTCAACAAGAATATCGTAAACATGTACGACACAAATAATGACATACCCCAATACTTCCTGCAGCGGTTTGCTGGGATATGTTCCTGGCCCATCAGTAGCAGATAAGGGAAAGGTTTCAATGTTTGTTAATTAAATTTTGTTACCAAAATATCACATACGCGGTGCAACCTACCTTCCCGATTCACTCGCTCCCTAATTAGCAAATTCGAATCACCCCTTGTGGTCTAATTAACTGGGATTATCTGTTTAATGTTTACTTTGAGTTGGCCGTCTCTTTGGAGGATCAAGATTTAATGCTATTAAGGACTATAAGGGACAACAGAGTTAATAGAGTTACTTGCGAAGCTTAACTGAGAATTAATATAACTGAGTAGCTGTTCACGAACAATTGATTTACCTTACTGGGGATGTAGTTTTCTGTCAATTACGTTTTGTTAAATCAGCTTCGGCCTTTCGTTTTGAATGGTAACGGGGAAACGGTTTAGAATACTATTTTAAATACAGTAATAAAGTAAATAAAGGATTTTTGGTGAAATTATTTATTAATAAATGTAAATTTATTGTCAACCATAAATTATGGTAACCTAACGTGGATGGTCCGTTGATAAATAAATACAATATATTTGATAAATCGGCTAATTGTCACATGTTTGATAAATTTAAGTAATATACGAAATTAAAATAGCACATGATAAAAAATCTTTATCGTAATTTTGACATGTTATGACAAAAAAAAATAACAGACATACAGTGGTGAACATGACAGCTGAAAGCGGTTCACTGGCTCCCCAGCAGATCCGTTAAATTGCTTATGAGTTGATATGAATAAGAAAACAGTGACTTTCAAGATGACAGCAGACACGTAGGAGTGGAAGAGAAAAATGTATTGCGGCAACCACAAACCGGATGGGGAAGTAGGAATTAATATAACAATAATTCCCTGCAACGGGAATAATTTGGGAGCAGTCACGGCAACTAATATCTACCTGGGAAGAGACTGTCATAGTAATCAGATAGCTGCACAAAAAACTACCCAGACGAAGAACATATACTATAAGTAATTCATAATTGGTGACCGTAATATTATTTTTATATAATGTTCTAGATTTGATTGCCTCGTCGGTCGAGTGGTTGCCAGCGCGACTGCCAATCGGGTTCAAATCCCTGGCTCTGGGTTCGAATCCCAGGTCAGGTGCTATTGTATTTTTGTAATTTAGAATTTTTAGTAGTGACTCGGACTCTGTGTCTGTGCTCGGTGTATGGCAACAAGCTTACCACCTATTCCATGGGACTTAAACATCACTGGTTTTCAACAGTGAGTGTATACTACACTGCTCGGCCTACCCCTTCGGGGATTACATGCGTAATGTTACTTTTTTTTTATAATATACGTCATATAGTAAAAAAAGGAATGAAAATTTTATTTACTACAAGACTTTTTAATTTTTTTAACTAAAGTCTCCATGATGCAAGCCGTGTTAAAATATGATTAAGGTGACGTTTAGAGAGTAATATATAGAAAAAAATGTAAACTTGCCATATTATCAATGTTGTTGGTTGTCCTAATAAATAAATAAAAAGATTTTAGTTTTTCAATATGAAAGACTTTGCTACAGTGTTTAATATTTGCAAATGATTGGTAATAGCTGGAGAGTTGATGTGATAATAATAAAATAATAATAATAATCGACCCATTTATCATTCCACTGGTGGAATATGGGTCTCCTCTCATGTTGAGAGGGTTACCCTTAACCCTGTGCCCTCATAGTCTATGAAAATGCTTTCTTCATATTTCAAACAGCAGGTTGGCACACAATATATTCGGTTTAGTCTAGCTCCAATCTACAGTATTATTTCTATCGCTTAAAAATGAAAAAATACAAACTTTTTTTTTAAATGTTACGATAATCTTCAGATAACCTTTTTTGGTTCTGAAATTCCTTTAAATTATCATCAGCTGAAAGAAAGAGAAGAAAACTTTTGAAAAATAATTTTATTCATGAACAACCCCCTTTTTTGTCCTGAAAATTTCATTCGCAAGGAAACAACAATTTGTAGTGGAAAGTAGGACAGGCTGGCAAAAAGTAAGTAACTTTTGTTTAGGAAAGTAGAATAGCCTGAGAAAAACTCAAAGAAAAATATTTTGAAAAATGCCCTATATTAAAATTTGTCCCCAGAGTTTGAGCTACATCTATATAAAATTTTATATACGGCAGTTCTGCGTTCTTAACGTGATAAAGAATCAAAGCTGTTTTCTTTTTGTTTTTGTTAATTTTTTTGTTTTCTCTTTTTTTTTTTTATTTTTATCGACCCATTAACATTCCACTGTTGGAATATGAGTCTCCTCCCATATTGAGAGGGTTAAGGCCGTGTCCTCCACGCTGGCCAAGTGCGGGTTGGCGGACTTCACACACCTT
>DWJK01000991.1:0-18628 GCA_018248815.1 Croniades pieria auraria | reverse complement strand
ATCTTTATTTTAAATTCCCTGCACGAGCATACTAAAATATCATTTTTGACAAAATATGCAGATTGTCGCCTTTGATTATATCAAATGTTTTCCAGAAAAAAAATGCTTTTAAGCCAGACAACTAAAGCTTACTTATATTTTTGTTAAAGCTAACTAAAGCGTTGTTAAACTTTGATTATTGTTAATTATTTGAACATGTTTATCTGTAAGGAGTTTTTTTTAGATTAGTAGTAGTAGTTTTTAGTTAGGCATATTTATTGGGACGATTAATAATTTCTTCTTCAATGTAACAAACCGAAACTCATATATCTTCTCTATTCTGGCTCACAGACGGTTGCTGTTGTTAGAAAGAGATGCAGGCAGCAAGTGAAGAGCTTGTAACATGTTCTTTTTCAACTTCTAACAATAGAAAAATCTAGCGCATGTAAATAATGTAATGCGTGTTCGCTAAATAATAAATATTAATCAATTTATATACAAAGTGGCTATTTGGAATAGTCACTTTACAGTGTCTTATGATAAAAACGTTGCATTAGATTGTTACGTGCACGTTATTTAATTGATCTGGGAACGATTATTTCACTGGAATCGGAACAGGAGGCAAAGGTTAAATATGATTGCTAATACGGTTGCTAAAAATGTATACATACCTGAGCGTTTTACAGAAAATATTTGCAACCTCTAAAGCCTCGGAGTCCCTAAGGTCAACGATCTAGAACTTATGTAGGTTGGATATTTAAATATTTTTTATGCCTTATGCTCTTGTCAACTATTTGTATTTAATATAAAAAAAAAACCAACCTAAATAAAGATTACAGATCAGCGGCATTTCGATGAAGTGAAATATTCAAGTAAATGAAAAAAAGTATTATATTCGTTTGGTATTTATTAATGTTGCCCCGTTCAGGATAAGCAAAGGAAATATGCTCGTCGCATCATAAACGATAACGAAATATGTTTATTACATTAGTTACAGTATTTTGATTGAAGAAATATTATTATAATGTATATGTAGATACTTAATATATATTTAACTTTATCGTAATGTGACAAATAAACATTATTTTTCGAATTAATATTTGATTTTCTGAAAATGCGGGAGAAAGTACAACAGTTTGAAAATCACGTATTGATATAGTGTTGTTTATATAACTGATTTCATTTGATATTAATTATTCATTTGCATCTAAGTATATGAATAACGAAATTTATTAGAAATTTTTATATGTGATTTGTTAATTCCTTTTTAGGAAATAATTGGCGGAATGTATAAATACATTACCGCCAGTATTTCTATATAGTATTATGGTTATACGAACAGTAGCGTCATTTCTCTTTTGGCAGTACAATCTACGGCGCATGTAAACTTCAAACGAATCATTTGCGCAGTCAAGTGCTGCCACCTAGATAATTTTCTTGTAATCGAATTTTCTGGGCTGCCATGCTATAAGTTCGTTCTAAACAATGGTAGATTTCTAATATAAAATTAATTTTACTTTGTATCTCATCCACGAGTAATTTAGCAAGAAAAGCAATTAAAATTGTCTTTTTAATGTGACAAAGGATACAAATTTTTTCAATTAATAATGTTTGTATAGATTTTCCAAATAGAATTTTGTTTTCTCGTATTTTTCGCATCGTTTTTAATTAAGTATGATTTTTTATGTTATATATCTTTTAGCGTATATTACTGTAGCAAAGGCACGATATCTTGAGGAGAACTGCTAGACCCTCAATTTAATTTTCAGTTACTTAAACTTATCCCAATGGTTTCACAAAATTCTGATGGTATGATTTAGTATAAGCGTAGCGTCCTCTGTCAAATAATTTTAAAAAAGAATCTTTGCCTACTAAATGGTTTTAAAATAATTTTGCATGATTTTATTTTACAGTAACATTGAGTAACAACGGAAAATATTTAGCATCAAGATAAAGTAAATTAGTAAACACCATTTAAAAATCTTTTTATTGTCAAAGATACATTTTATTATTTGTCAGTTTAATGAAAAACTATATACATATATAAGTTTTGAACACCAATTTAAATTATATGTTATCATATCAAGCATGTTTTATATTTAGCATCGCCCACACTGATTTTCTAAGTTTTCTTGGGTTTTCAGATATAAGAATTTTATATTTTCTTTGCTATTAATATGACATTAAATGGATATGCACATCGAATACCATTATACAAATCTATTTTACAATAAATAAAATAGCAAGTTTACATAAAAGAAGACTCAAAAACCATTACTTTAACAGCATACATTACTAACAAAATAAGTTGTATATGGAAAAAAAAAAATTTGTTTGCTATTTTTTACTAATAATTTAGCTGTATGCTTGGTATTTGCGATGAAAAGTGTTAGTATTGTTTGTATTTACTTTTTATGGCTTAACGTTACAATAACTTTCATTTTTCTTTTATTCTATTTAATACATTTAAAGAGAAATACGTGTGTTTTTTAAGAATTGGAAAATAATATTTATAAATATTATACGTACTAAAAAAAATTAAAACATTTCAATTTTTCATTACATTGGTACTCCTCACATTGTACTCCTTCTTATTATTTTTATTTTTCTCAATTTTGAGTAAAGTACATGAAGTATACTAATGACAAGAATGATTTGAAAAAGAAAACTAAGGTTTTCTTTCTTTGTCATATCTAACACTAGTTCAATATCTGTTATAAATTAATTGAAATCATGGTACTAAATAAACTCTTTGGGGGTGTGTTAGTAGAATTTTGAAAAAAATAGTATTTTTTTATCACGTAACTAGGCAACATTGTCACAATTGACCGCCACCCGTGAGCAAATCGCTCGCTCGATCTCGCTCTGTCGATCGAGTCCGGTCCTGGAAGCCATTTTATTTTTGTGAATGTGACAAAATATATTTTCGGGACACTTCATATTTAAACTTTAAGTGTCAATGTGTATCTGCGTCAAGTGTCTTTTGTGATTAGTGATCGTTCCGAAAAAGTAGAGAATGTACGTCTTCCAGATTGGTTTGTGGTGACCTGCCCGTTTCTTACGCGGTCGCACAGGCAGGCATCGATTAGTGCAACAAGACAGCCTCTAATAACGGCACGTCAAGGCCTTGGTAAAGTTGTGGTGTGAGCCATGGGCAACAATGCTGCCACCGCGAACAAAAAGGTGGATGCCGCCGAAAGCGTCAAGGAATTCCTCGATCAAGCTAAGGAGGATTTCGAAGAGAAATGGAAGAAGAATCCTACCAACACCGCCGGACTGAACGACTTCGAGCGAATAAAAACGCTCGGCACGGGCTCGTTCGGGAGAGTCATGATAGTACAACATAAACCGACTAAGGAATATTATGCCATGAAAATATTAGATAAGCAAAAGGTAGTGAAGCTGAAACAGGTGGAACATACGTTAAATGAGAAGCGGATATTGCAAGCTATCAACTTCCCTTTTCTGGTGAGCTTGAAGTTCCACTTCAAGGATAACTCGAACCTGTACATGGTGCTGGAATACGTGCCCGGCGGTGAAATGTTTTCGCACCTGAGGAAGGTGGGTCGCTTCTCGGAGCCGCATTCGCGTTTCTACGCCGCCCAGATCGTGCTCGCGTTCGAGTACCTTCATTACCTGGACCTCATATATCGGGACTTGAAGCCCGAGAACCTGCTCATCGATTCGCAGGGCTACCTCAAAGTTACGGACTTCGGATTCGCCAAGCGCGTCAAAGGCCGCACGTGGACGCTGTGCGGCACCCCGGAGTACCTTGCCCCAGAGATAATCCTTTCCAAGGGATACAATAAGGCTGTGGACTGGTGGGCGCTGGGTGTCCTAGTTTACGAAATGGCGGCTGGCTACCCGCCCTTCTTCGCTGACCAGCCAATTCAGATATACGAGAAGATCGTTTCAGGTAAGGTCCGCTTCCCCTCGCATTTCGGGTCCGACCTGAAGGACTTGCTGCGCAACTTGCTGCAGGTGGACTTGACGAAGCGGTATGGTAACCTCAAAGCTGGTGTAAATGATATTAAAGGTCACAAGTGGTTCTCTAGCACCGATTGGATCGCTGTCTTCCAGAAGAAAATCGAGGCACCGTTCATCCCTCGATGCAAGGGTCCCGGGGACACGAGCAACTTCGACGATTATGAGGAGGAGGCACTCCGCATCTCATCAACAGAGAAGTGTGCTAAAGAGTTTGCCGAGTTCTGAGCTAGTGTCTGCTGCCTGCGTCTGGGCAGTCCCGTGAGTAGGTGTATTGTTTAGTGAATCTTCCATGACAGTACTGTTGTGGAAAGGTGGAAGAGTGTCACTGGGCTGTCAGCTTTGGGTACTACAGACGTTTTAGCGCCCCCGGGCTGGCATGCCAGGTGTATTCAATTGAATGTAGGCAAGATGATAGTGGAACTGATTTCCGATATTTCAGTGGCCTTCATTTGCTTAGTGCCCTTGGAGTTGAGGCCACAGTTAGCTCTGTCCTGGTGATATTCCCGAATGTGGTGCCACAGGTGCGACTGTGAGTGCTGAGCATTGATGTCAGTTGCTAAGTGTTTATTTTCAGTACATGGTAGATTGCCTTTGATCGCATTGGGATGTGGTAAGCTTTATGTATTTTCTATTGTTTTTATGAAACAATACAAATTGTATATTTAAAATGGTTTTCTCGTTGCTTTAAGGTTAACTAATTCATCTGAATTTCTGAATTTCAAAATTTCATTATTAAACTCATTACTTAGTCACTGTTATAGAGTCATACACTAATTTAGTCAGATATTGAATTGGATTTTGTTTGAAATGTGCAAGTTAATAATAATAATAATCAATGGAATGTTAATTTATATATATAGTTTAATTATTTGACATTTTTGTTATTGGTTTTATTTGAAATTATATTTGTTAAATAATTTGATATTGTAATTAGGGGAGTTGTATCTTTGTCTGTCACATCAATATATCGAAGAGATTAATTTATGACATTTTAATGTAGTTTTGTGTTCAATGTGCAATTCAACCTGTGTTTGTGATCTGATGCGAGGATTGGATTTGTGTGGGTTCTATTTAAGTGTAATTTTGTACAGTTCCTGGTTTTGTAGATTTATTTACTATTATTTGAAGTGAACACAAACACAGTCAGAATGTATGGAAATGTTATATTAACTAGTGCTTATTGTTAGCATCAGTTTTTTATTAGCAATAAATTTCAAGACTCATTCTGACATATTCCATGTAATTAAAGCAATAATAAACATGTGCTATGCTTAGCTATGCAATGACAAACAAATGGTGATAGTTATCACTATTCAGATGTCATAAAGAAATATTTTAATCATGTATGAGAAATCCCTTCAATGTTCCCATGCAATGTTTGTAGGAATATTGAATATTGAGCTGTAGCATTTGCTAAACACAGTGTGTTGTAGGGTAGGGCGTCAATATTTCACATTAAAGTAGCACAAATCAAATAAAGAGAGAATTTTTTTATCTGAACATTGCTTTAATTATAGGTATGTGTTGACATCTTCTTAGTAATACATTCTTAGTGCCGCTGTGGCAATATCTTGTCATTGAGACTGATGTTATCAATAAGAAAAAGTAAGCTATATCTTCCATCAGCCAGATACTGAGTGCTTGAAACCAACAGGCTGTTTACAATAAAATTTGTTAGCTATTAGATGTAGGACTTTGAATCCCGGCTGTACAAATAATTATGTATGTAGTTATTTGTAGTGAATTTTACATTGTGAAACATTGTGTGCTATGTGGTCAACAGTTAGTTTCATTGTCATTAACTATTAATAAATTAGACTCATTAAATATTGCATATGAATTGAAAATATGAGAGAGTATGCACTTAGAACAATTATTATTTAGACTTTGCTCTATAAATTTAAATTTAACTATAGCTGGGGTGTATGTAAGTTTTTAAGGAGTCATATCAATATGATACTATTCAAATATTCATGTAATAAAAAGTATTGTAACGGATTTGTCAGTGGGTGTATGTATAACTTTGGTCTAATCAAGCCTTGTCTTTCCACCTAGTAATCACAATTCTGTGAGAAGTTACCTATGAGTACTAAACAATTATCATTTCATTGTGCACACTAGTTTCTATTGATAACAATGTCTCAACTGGTGAAAACTTTAGTTACCTGTCATATTTTCTTTTTTTTTACCCAACATTTAGTGCCATAATTGTGTCGTCCACAAGGACAAACATGTATTTTCTTACAATTGTATATATTAATATTGAATTTAATACATTTGTTAAAAACTATAGCAAACCAGTGAGTTGATATACCTTTGTCAATATTGAACAGCTTGTTTTCATTGCTATATTCAATCAACCGATTGGATAGCTCTAATATAATTCAAAATTAAAACACTATATCTTTAAAATGACATTCTTCGTCTTAAATGTATCAGTGTAGCTATTGGCCCATGTATTAGAATGTGATGCGAGCTAATAGATATTTAACATGTAGCTTCTTTTTAAATGTTCAAATTTAGTGGATGTATGTAAGGGATAGAGAAGTGAAATCTGTAGCAATTTATTGGTTGTCGAGAATGTTGTTCAATGAACATGTGTTCCAATTTATGAATAGTTTCTCAGATCACTTTCGAGCTATTGTTCCAAGAGACGATTCTGTCTTCTATTGTCTAGTCGAGATTTAATTACTGGCGTCTTTTTCACGTAAGTCATATTCACCGCTTGGACATTGTTTGTCAAGGTGTTTCAACTTTGTTACTAAAATGATGTCTCATCAACGCGTTTTTTTCTTCCGCAACGTGCGTCTTAGCATCTGATCTAGTTTCGTTATTAAATTGCATTATGGATAAGGTATTATGTGTACCCTTCGTTACTTTTATTGTATATAATATCTAGTGTGATTGTGTCCCCGGTAAGTTATTATTAGGCGATTCGAAATTTTAACGCTTTGAACTATGCTGAGCTAATTCTGATAAGCTTCGATTATTATTCACCGTCATATTCTTAGCAGCCGTTTTAATGTGGACATTTTAAAACTGTTTCTGATATTATAAACATTAGTGTGACAGTAATGTGTAATTGCAAGCAGTTTTTTTCATATCTGTGTGTATTTATTAATATTAAAATGTTCACGTCTAGATCTATTATATCGAGTGCCTACAATATTGAAAGTCAAGTGTAAAAAGTCAGAGTTAATTTCATTAATTATTTGTCACCATGTATTGATCTTCCATAAAATTACGATGAAATTAAAAATATCGATGTAACAGTACCTGATTTTGTTTGATTTATGAATGATGCCCGTGCTATTATTTGAAGTGATTTGTAACGCCAGGCGCAGTTGGTTATTTCGGTCTGGGGAGCGATATTTCGCTCGTTGGGCACGTCTGTTGCATTCAGCTAATGCGTGAAGATGTATGTTGAAGATATTAGTGTATATTCAATGAGGTGTGCTTATATACTGATCGCACATTTGGCAGGCCACGGAGAGCGCACGTGGGGCGAGCGGGACTAATCTTCGGCTTCCTAATAAAGCGAAACATAACCGGTTTAGGGTGTTCCCTCATTCAGAGACCGCGGGTTGACTCGAACCGGTCAAGATATAGTCTGATAAGGATGTTTTTATACTACTGGATGTACTTTGTCTAGCGATTTGATGACTATTGAATTTGTAGTCTAGGATCCGGTTGTGAAATTTATATAGCGTTAGGAGAAAGCTTTAGGAGAAGATTAACTGGTTTTTCGTTCGTTCGTCCGGGTTTTTATTACTGTAACATATATATATATATATAGTTAGTTGTTTTGGGGGTTACCCAGACATAGTTCTTGAGAGGGCAGATAAAGGAGGAATTGTTTCGACTGAAGCGAGCCTCGAACGAAGCTAAGCGTGGCGAGGTAGCCAGATCGCAAGTCGAGATAAAAAAGCGTAGATGGCAACAACGAAGAGATGATTTCTACTTCATCTTATATTTTTGTTGTATATCTACGTCAAAAATAATTTTTAGCTCAGCGTTTTAAAGGGAGTACACAGACTATTTCTCTGTTACAGAAATGATCAAAGTATCTAAATGAATCTTTTCGTTACGCTATATCTCGTTTGATACTTAATATTTTTAATTATGCGTTGTAATAAAGTTTATAATTTATTTATTATACTTAACATAATATATCAGTAGACATGTCGGATACGTAACGAGCAGCATACGTACTTTCACTTCACGTTTTTTGTATAACGTAATATATTTCCGTTCTGCCGTGAATATACATAGTTTGAATGTTTGATTGGAATCTGTCAAATTATATGACTATAATGAATGATGGGGTGATCTGTTCGCAACGGCGTGGAAAAACGTATTCGCTAAGGTTAGGGAAGGATTCATTCAAGTTTGTTGATATTTTGGTTAAACGCCGGATGTTAATTCGTAAATATTTTGATATACTGATTTTTTTTAAATATTTAGCGTAGCAAATAGGCAGCCGGGCCACCTGCTGGTAAGTGGTCACCGGCGCCTATGGACACTTGCAACACGTGAATCTGCATATGTAGGTATGTACTAGGTAGAGATTTTACAGAACAATTCTATCTGTATACCTTGGTATTAATGCTTTAAACGTCTTCCATATTGTACTGCAATAAATATATAGGTACCTAGTGAACAATACGTTTATGGTATTAACTCGACCACACCAAGGGATTTTTAAAACTGATGTCTTGATGACCATTTACCACTTAATATCTGTATTTATAAGGATATAGTTATACATCTTTTCCATATGGTTAACGTTCTGTGGTAAATTTCTTTATACATAAATTATATGGCCTTGCGCTTATCTTGGAAATCAGCTGAGTAGCTTGTATCTGATAAAAGAAACACATATAATTCGATAAAATTTGCTTTCAAGTGCAAGTGCAAAACAATAGAGTATGAACAGACAGACCGAAATAAATAAGTAGATTAAAACTGTCATAATATTGCCCTGATTTTGTGCCTAACGTAATTATCATTAGGCCTAGTATAATAACGCAATATGCACTAAAAGTGATCTTCAGATCATAAGCAGTGATATCCGAGAAGTTTGTATTTCGGCCTTCAACTTCGACTTCACTAAGTTATGTGCATTTTAAAATCAAATATAAGTTGCTATAATAGTGAAGGAAAACATGAACAAACTACCAATCCTGAGTTCCTGAGTCCTGCATAAATTGCCCAGTTGAAAAGCGTGGCAGAAGCGGCTTAGAACGTGTCATAAAAATAAATTCGTATTAACTAATTGAATAATTAAAATGTTGATGATAATTATTAGATGGTTAACGTTAACAAGGTTTGTCAGTTTTTTTCGAACAGTGAAGTAACTTGCTTTACGTCAAAAAAATTTGGTTGTAAAATTTGATTGTATTTGTGTTACTGTATTAGCAAGTTTGTAATATAATTTCCATTAGAGCAAACACATTTATTGCCCTACTCAGCATCTATGCAAGCTTTAACCTTTTTTGTAGGAATATTTGACGCCATGCGAAGTTTGAATCTGGAATCTTACGTGGTCCTTGTTCGATATTCAAATTATAAAATTAACTGTGGAATTTCTACGCATTATTAAGCAATGTGTATATTTTTCTTTTTTTAGGAACTGGGCTAACATTGTTATCTATTTTTCTTTGTAACCTTCGTTTTTTCTTTATTTTATTCCTAGCATTTCTTTGTTTTCGGTATATTAGTTAAGTTGAATGAGAATAACAAAAAGAAACGTTACGTGGACAAAAATATTTACCCACCCATTGATGTAGTTTCTGCTCTTATTGGTAACTGCTTCTTTTGCTACCGGAGACTGGACGATGTTGAATTTGTTTGAGTAACATATTCGTCTTGTCAAGGTCAATGTGGTGAATTATATTAAAAATATTCCAAGGCTTCCAATTTATTGTAACTGTTTTCGGAATTCGAAGAAAACCACTAGGCTTACTAAGTCAATAAAACATGAGCTGTCGGATTTTTGGGTATTTGCCTCTTGCTTTTATTAGGGAGTTAGAGCAAGATGCGACTAGTTACGCGACAGTATTGCCAGTCGCTGCGGATATATTTGTTTGAATAACCTTGTATGTATTTTGTTTCTTACATTCGTAGGCAGGACCTCGGATGAGTTACGCAATAGAACCATGTAAGTTAGTAACGATTTAACTATGTACATATATATATTATTTGTTTAATAAAAATATTTATATACGCAAGCGGCTGGCTGAGATTTCGAAACGAGTGTGCTAAAAATTCACATTTTAGATTGTTTGGCTCACTTAGTACTCTCGATATATTTCATGACGTATGTACAGGTAAACTGAGTATTGGTTGATGCCAAAGATATAATTATTCGTATATTTGAAAGTAATTTAGTGTGACAACGTCCACAATGAGATATACAGAGGCGTTTTGCATAATACGCACTTTAATATTTTAATTTTAGTTGCTTTGGTGATTTGTGAAAATATTTGTTCGTGTAATCATTAAATATTTCCGTGAGTTGAGGTTAACGGTACCTAACAGTTGTGATAATCTTAAATAAATAATTGCATGTATTTAAAAATAACAAGCGGAGATTTGAACATTAACGCGGCTTGATAAGGATTAAAAATTAGAATGTTGCCAGTCGTAATTGTCTGTTTTTCTGCTACCATCAGTGAGGAAGAAACGATAAATTGAGCCCTCAATAGTAGGTTTTTGAAAAATCTAATAAGTATAGGTTTAATGTACTAGGATACCTAATTGTAATAGGGTAGGTGGGTACGTTAATAATTATCATAAAAATTACACACATGGTAAGAATTTTTCATAACCATTTATTACAACTTTAGTACAACTCCAACTTATCACGCAGGGGAAATCCAAGGACAGGTATCCCGGTAGAAGATATATATCATCACTTATAAATTGTCTTAGTTGGTTCAATATGAGCACTAGATGGCTGTTTCGGTAAGCTACCTGTCTCTGAAGGTAAAAATAATCTTGGGGCTATTTAAGTCGCCCTCGTTATTGGCGTCATAAGAAGATGAATTGAGTAAACAGTGACAATTCGGCCACTATTTACTCATTCGAATTATTTTTTTAATTAAGTAATATATTATAATTAATATATTAATATTTTATAAAAGAGAATGTTCTTCTTCAAAATCTCCTCAGGAAAGAAGTCTTTCAGGTAAAAGCGCGGGATTCTATTTACATAAATATTTAGTTCACTTGAGCTCGTGAGGCGTCGGTCGTGACTGGCTTGGACAGTAACAGTGGTCGCCGGAAATCTATAAACAGACGTTCCATGTTTGAATCTATAAACAGTCTTTTCATGGATAACTTCACTACACATGGGAATTCTTTCCCCTTTCGCCCGATGACCAGGACGTCTAGAATGAAAATTAAAAAAAAACTGTGCCGCAGTCCGCAACGTTCTAAAATTAAAACCAAACTGAATACTGGGTTTAAAACTGTCTAATACTCAAGACAAACGATATCTTTTAAGGTGTGTAATAATTTACAAAATTGGAGAAAAACTTGATAAATTACCGTTTACTATCTTGCTGGTTTCATATCTGTAAGGGAATAAATTAAGCAACAATGAAAATGTAGCCTAATAAGCATTACGAAAGCATTATTGAAAGAAAAAAATATTTCCTAATGAAAAATGTTGCTACAATTTTGTATGTAGAATGATTTCATTTAGGATTTAAAAATGGAACATCTCATTTGCGAAGGGTGTAAATTCGCTGTGAAAAACGTTCGCTGTGAATGATGTTTTGATTAACCTATTAGAAAATACCGTGAATTTTATCTCCGGTATAAATTCTGTTTCCACTACAAACTTCCATCAATGCACAGTGGAAGTGGAGCAGATGTATGGAGAGAGCGTAATTACTGAAAATAATTCAGCACTTTCGTGTTCGGTTACACATGGTATCAGCAACTGAAAACGGTTAGCTAATCACATACAGACACGTGCAAATAAAAAGCAATATATCTGTCTATCTAGGTATGTATTAATACACAATGTGTTTCGTCCCGTCTGTTTGAGAACGCTATTGCGTCATCTGATCATCGTTGGTAATTTGTTTGCAATTGATAACGCTTTGTTTTATCTGGGTGTAGTGATGTTCGGAGAGTTTAAATATTCTAAGCTGTGGATGAAAACAAAAAAAATCTTTAAAAAAGGTTTATTTGCATTTTTATTGAGGAAACGTTGAATATTCTTAGCCAGAGCATCATACAAAATTCCTGATTACAATTAATTATAATCCTGTCTCACTACGCTGCTGGACATAACCCTAATGAATGTCTTAATGTAACATTATCAAGTACATATGTATGACATGAGATGTTAAGAAGTGACTTATTCATAAGTATTTGAGGCTAATTTCAAGCAGATCTGTTGACCACAGTAATGTCAGTTTCTGGTATATAATTTTATTTCATAAGATTCGAAATATCTTTCAATGAGAAAAAGAAACTTAGCCAGGAAGCAAGTTTCGTGTTTTTTAATTCTTTTATTTTTTTATAGTTTTAGCTGACTGCCCACATGCTGTCACAAAACAATATACATTATTGTTTAACGTTAAACATTGGTATTTCTGCACATAAACACTGGATGAAGAGTGCTACGAATTTCACAAAATTTTAGCCGGGACTCAGCAATGCGTTTTGCTGCTTTTCGGTATAAATAATATACAAGTTGTTTATTTTGAGAAGTCAGGTACCAGTTGGGTACCGACTTGTACGAGCCTGATACAGGCGCCACCAGGTCCCCCGCGACCGCCCAGTCCAAAAGGAGAGCTAAACCCTCTCCTTGCCCTCCCCGCCCAAGTCCGCCGCCGGTACTCAAAGACTTCGCGGCACGTGAAAGGGCAGCCATACTAAATGACACTGGTAATGCAGTGCGATGCTCCCGTCCAGGTACGTCTCAGTCGGACATGAGTTCCGACTATCAGTCCACCGATGAGATGACATCAGAGTCGGATGAAGAAGAGTTCGTCCCGGTAGCGGGCAAGAAACAGAAGCGGCGCGCAAAGTGCCACAACACCCCCCCCGCCGACAAAGAAGGCAGCGGTGCCCACGAGCACCGAGCCTGCCTCAAAGGCAAACACGACGGGCAAAGGCCCCAGCAAAGTCCCTTCTCAGGGCAAATACACCACTCCACCGATTTTCCTTCGTCACAAGGAAAAGTGGAGCTACATCTCGCGCGTATTCCGCGAACGGGAAATCGAAGTTTTGAGCGCAAAAAACACCGAGCACTCAATTAAAATTTCACTAACGTCCGATGAGGACCATCGTAAGGCCACAGCCTTACTTCGATCCGAGGGTGTGGGATATCATACCTACGCACTCGCCGAAGAGAGGCAGCTACGAGTGGTACTACGCGGAGTTCCTAAGGAACTCGAGTCGGAGGCCGTCCATAAGGACCTCCTGGATAAGGGACTACCTGTCAATTCAGTGCACCGAATGGTGGACGGACGTTCAAGGCGCCCATACGACATGGTGCTGGTCGTGCTCGACCTGTCAACAAAAGGGAAGGAGATCTTCTCCATAAAGGAGGTCTGCTTCCTCTCAATAAGTTCGGTGGAAGCACCATACCGGAAGGGGCCAGGACAGTGCCATAGGTGCCAACTGTTCGGCCATTCAGCAAGAAATTGTTACGCAACCCCGCGTTGCGTAAAGTGCCTGGAAAACCACGGCACCATAGACTGCCCTAGACCTAGGGATTGCCCCGGAGCCGCCCAGTTGCGTCAACTGCGGCGAAAAGGGACACCCAGCCAGCTACAGGGGATGCCCACGCGCTCGCAAGCAGCTGAAGGGGAAAATTCTCCCCCGATCGATTAACAAAGAAGCCACCCAGAAGGAGGCCTCTTTCAAACCGGCTCCAATCCCTACGCATAATGCGTGGGCAAAGCCACCGTCTATGGTGACCGAAAAGCAGGCGGCTCCACCCCCACCTGCTCAAAAGGGAACAACCCCACCACGATTGGGCCCCTTAGGGAACCTTCTCCCTTCTTCCCTTGCGGACGACCTTCAAGTCGTCAGCAAAGCATTCAATTCCATAAACTTTATGGAATTAGCCGCTGTAGCGAATAAAATTCGCTCAGCAAAGTCCTCTATGGACATACTAAATATAATGGTTCAGCATGCTTCATTCTTTGAAGCAATGCTGACCTCTAACACACACTGTTAGAAACAGAATTGGATAATCTATTATCCTAAGCACACTCAAATAGCAAAACCACGCTCGCTGGTTATTGCATAACACAAACACATAGGACACGTCACCCCCCCAGACACTGCACAGTAATATCAGGACACTACACTCACCGTCCTCGCCGGCGAGGGCGTAGACTCCGCGCATCATACGGCAGTAGTGCGGCCGCCCGCAAGACTGACCGTCGCAGTTAGTCGTCCCCGATAAATTATCACCCGTGGGGCGGAGAGGAGGTCCAGCCCGTGCTGGACCTCACTCCTACCCCTTGCTCTCTCCCCAAACTGCAGGCATAGCCTCGCAGGGTCGCCTCCAAGCTCGGTAACGCTGTAGAGGCCACTAGGGTCAACAGCATAAGATAATTAGAAAAAAAAAGAAAATATTTTGAGAAGCAGAGCAAAGTGTGGTAACCTTATTTTGTTAGTTCACCAATTTTACATATTAGGAGATGGAGACTAACTTTTAAACAACAAATTAGATTTTTCACTATACATTCTGATTACAGAGATAATAAAACATATTTGAGTCGCAGATAAAAAATATTTAAGATTCAAATATTTTAATAAATTATTTATCAACATAAATACGTTGTTGTATTAGTAAAAACAAAATGATATTACGCATGTACGTGTGTTCAGCTTTCCTGTTAGGTTATTTTAATGGTTTTGCACTATTACGTCACAAGTTAGCTTCAGTCGTGAAAAACACGTCTGACGAGGGATGCCTATGCAAATCTATTGCGTCATTCGGACAGTAGTTATTTGTTTGCATCAGATAAGTGGCCTGTATCTATCCACGTGTCACGGCTGTTATATAATTATTTCGCGTGCATAGAAATGTTGTGACTTTAGTAGTTTAAGAAATTTTCTATGTTTAATATTTTGGATGCGGTCCAAAGATTTTTCTGTTCAGACATTTTTCGCCTACTATTAAAATAGTTTTTAGCCTGGAGTATTTCTCGAAACGTTGTGTTAGTAATGTTTATATTTTAGTTTCTTATCAGTGTTTAATTTAACTTACACATAACTCACTTTTGGTTTAGTCGGATAGAGCTTTTCTACTGTAATTGTATGTTTTGCTGTAAAGCAGCGAGAATTGGAGAGGTGTCGTTTTCAGCGTACTTAAATAACAGACTACTGGCATACCAGTCCTCTTTTGGATAAGTGTGTTCGAGTTATTGTGAAAAAATAATTCCATAGGGGAGCATAGTAGGTACTTGTATATGCGTCTCTTCCACTGTTCATGTTCCAATTATTATGGCTTACTATTACATCAATTGCACTGATATAGCAATGAATAACACATATTGCTATTTTATATTGCGTCATAGTGCTTGGTTGAGTAATATGTGTATATAAAAATTGTGCTCGTATTACTTATCAACATTGAATACTGGTAAAGTACGGCCACAAATGTTAAAAAGCATTTTTATTCTATCGTTACTTTTATTAGGTACAAAATTGTTTAAAAAATAAATAAATATGTGAAAACATTACAGAGCACGTTCAGAAAATTGTTCGTGATATGTATGGCAGGTAAGGTTTAACTTAGGAATAAACGTTTTTATATCACCTTTGTTATCAATTTGTTTCATTTACTACTGGACATAGGTCTCCCCTAACTAGCGTCATTTCACGCTGTCCTCGGCTAGCCGTATCCAGCTTCACAGGGAGTATAGTCATACAGTCACGATAAAGATAAGTATGTTACGCTATGTACCGTGAAAGTCACGAAAACCTCATACCCGCATGTGGGCGTGACGTGTAAAAGTCACGCAGTTCCAACATGTACAGTATCCACAGATGTATTTACATAATGACAGTAATAAGCCAGTTAATTGATTCAGTTTGTTTCATTGTATTGAAACAGGAAATGTGTCGACTCTATTGTTTGCTGCTCTGTGCCTGACGTCCGCTTTTTCTACATTTCTCAACTGAATGAAGCTGAGCTGTTTCTTGAAGAGTTTCTGTGTGTCTGACTTGAAATTATGTTATCTTAATTTCAGTATAAACCGTTTGTTGAAGCCTGGCACGCAGATAAGTTTCATTCTTGGAATTTTCAAGGGCGACACCGTGTGTAGCTATTTATTTCGTTTGCAATATATGCTAACAGTTACGTAACTAATATTTGTAACTATAGTGTCTATTGTAGTTCTCTATTAACGTCTTAAAAATGCTTTAATTTGTCTCTGGCCAGTTTCGTATTCTTTCAATTGTTTAATGCGATGCCTCGATCACCTTGTTAGTCGGGGTGTTTCAAGCGCGACTGCCATTCAAGAGGGCTTGGGTACGATCCCCAGTGTGGGCAAAGTATTATTGGGTTTTTCTAATTTCAAATTCCCTGTCTGGATTCTTGCCCGGTGTACTGCAACAGGCGCATAAGCTATTTCATCGTGGAACTACAGTTCTCTGACTAGCCCTTGGAGGAAATACAGGCGCGATGGCGTGATGTTAGGTTACGTATCTTTCAATATAATACAACTGTGTAACAGTTATGATAGTCACAAACACTTGGATTTCGTGAAAGAACAATATGAAATATTTTACGGCAGTCACAAATAGTGTGCCAATGTATTCATTGCTCGCTCATTCATGTCATTACAGCATGTTTACCTTGATGGCTGCAAATAAATGAGCGATTGCTATGTTCAATCGCTCAATTACCGGCGGTCCACAACGGGGCCACAGTTCACTTGTCGTAATTGAGCATTGTGTATTTATAGGGTACGCGTGCATTGGGCTGCACCTGATCCATAGAACAAATATATCAGTTATGTGTTTCTGAACTTATTTCTGCCTGCCTGTATTTTCCCGAAGAGGTAGGCACTTCGGTGAGTAGGCGAGTGTTGTACTTCCACGTTTCACCCGTTATGTTAATCATATGTCCTATAGAATAAGGAGATAAATAACAATACAATATTATGGATAGGATTAAATTACAACATAGTTACGAAAACGATACAAGGATATGTTTATTGATTAATATGAATGAAAGAAAGAAAGAGAGGCGTCGAGAGGGTTAGACAGGGAGAGAGATAAAATAGACAGCATACATATTTATAATATACAATTAAAACACTAAAATAAGACAAAACAACAGAAATAAAAAGCATTAGGCGTAATAAAAAAGGTCTAGACCGTTCTAGACTAAAGAATTCTGGACTGTATATAATATAACTATGTAAGGTACTTTTCAGAGTCAGATATACATACATATGTATGTAGTAGGTGACGTCAAATTTGTTATAAAGTAATGAGTAAAGTTAAAAATCATTAGGATTTCAAATCCGATTAATAGATTTTTTCCTTTATTAACCTAACCTATCAACTCTTAATTGAGTAATTTCCAAAAGATACTTCGAAATGTGTATTTTATCTCCATGTCACAGACAAGAAGCAGATAAAGAAGTTTTTTCTTATTCTTTTAGAAACGAGAGACTACTCCAAAATGCCTAAAATTTAATAAAACAGTAAACATTTGTTGCTGTCCAGAAATGATTACAGATTAAAAAAATCATATTTCTTTGTTACGTTTTTTACGCCCTTTGAACGTATTACATGTTTTTCCGACTTGTCTGTTATGCTTTAATCTAACTTACAACCGTATCAATGACGCGTTAAGTTATGACGTGACTTGCGATAACATGTCATAATGTCATTTATGTCAGCTGTCGTGTTCTCTGGAGGGTGTTTGTAGTGAAACTGTGACATGGGGATAACTACTTAGGTTCGTTATAATGTTAGATAAGTTACGGTTACGAAGATAATATAACATCTTGTCTGAATTTCATGGAAATGGTAGCCAGAGGAGTGTGGTAGTCCGTGTTTTACTATTTATACGTTCCATCTAGTAGTTGGTGAGTGTACTGCCACGCGCGGGGCACAAACGCATGTTCTGGGCTACTACTGGGAATTTTAAACAAGAAAAACCCAATAATACTTTGGCCGACCCCGCGGATATGACCTAGGATCCCTTGCTTGGTAGTCGCGTTATCAGTCACTTAGCTTTGTAAACCGAATATTGCTTACTAGTTACATAAGTAAGCGATCGCTTACTTATGTAACTAGTTTAAGCCCTATTTAATGTAACAATCGTTGGTAGACCTAATAAATAAATAAATATAAATAAATAGATATAAATAAATAGATATATAAATAAAATATTCTTGTAAAAAGTCGTAGTGTAGAATAAACAAAAAAATTATATATTCCATCGTGTTCTTTAACATGTAACCTGTGTTTGTGAATTAATCAGCTTGAGTTACGTCAAAGAAGACCGTAGTCATTCAGCTGAGGTATTATATCACACATGATGTCAACACAGTATGTGTTCATATTGTAGTTTGCGTATTACACAGTAACAAATTCAAATTCAAATTCAAATACTTTTATTCATTATAAGGTATATACATACACTCAATGAAGGTCATGTCTAGTC